>JBBPKO010000360.1:7411-17900 GCA_038089295.1 Xerocomus amazonicus
ACTGGTGAGGCGTAGGCAGGATCACCTGTATGGATGAGTGGTGCACTTGGCATGTTCGCAGAGGTAACGTGACACCGCGCGACACGGCGTGACATCGTTGATGAGCGCGACTCGTGACAATCAGTCACGCGAGATTTCCACAATAAATGCTTTGCGACGCGTCGTCACTCTCCTTCGTCTGCTCCACCATCTTCATCCCTCTCCACCAGCATATCACTCATGGCTTATGTTTTTAAAAGAGGTTAGTCTCTTTGGTTCCTCCGTCAGCTAGGGTTGACCATTCACGTTGCAGATGGGTGAGCCGCCTCAGTCCAACGCGACATGACGCGTCTTGCTCATACCATTTTACCAGGCGGAAGGAAAGCGTGCAGTTCGATAAGGCAGGTCGTGTTTGACCGTCGGGCCACGGTTCTTTTCCTTACTCGGATTAGATCACAGCCAGGATAAACAAGCTTTGCTATGGTCTTGATTTGGATTATGTTGACCCCATCGAGTATATCTCCCATTAGATACGTTGTGCAAAGTGCTGATGGCCCACAGGGTGGCGAAAAAGGTGATAGCCGGTGTATATCAAGGCGTCACCACCGTCGAACTCGATGTTAGTTTCAACACGTGCCGACCTAGATGTGCTCTGATGCGTCCCTTAGAACCTTGCGGCGGAAACCGCTGCTTGCCTCACTACAAAACACCCGGACTATGCGGTCCTTGCGGCACGTATCGCGATTTCTAACCTCCACAAGGAAACGAAGAAGAATTTCTCCGCAGTGGTCAAAGACTTGTATGGGTATAGTGCGTCTGGGTTGAGAAATGCTCAGCTTTTTGCTAACAGTTTTTAGTCAACCCGAAGAATGGTCGACCAGCAAGCATGATATCACAACACACGTACGACGTCGTGCAGAAGCATGCTGCCACGCTAGACTCTGCAATCATTTATGACCGTGACTTCAGTTACAATTAGTAAGTGGTTCTTTGTCTAGACGTTAGTAATTAACGGGCTGGCACAGTTTTGGATTCAAAACTCTTGAAAGATCCTATCTGCTCAGAATCAATGGTCGTGTTGCAGAGCGCCCTCAACACATGATCATGCGAGTGGCCGTTGGCATTCATGGCGATGACATCGAGCGTGTATTGGAAACATACAATTTGATGTCTGAACGATACTTCACACATGCTTCCCCCACACTTTTCAATGCTGGTACACCAAGCCCACAACTCAGCTCTTGTTTTCTTGTTTGCATGAAGGAGGATTCCATTGAAGGCATCTACGAAACTCTGAAAACGTGTGCTATGATCAGCAAGACAGCCGGTGGTATTGGCGTGAGCATTCATTGTATTCGGGCTACAGGGTGAGCCAATTCCCAATTCCTATTCGTCAGTTGATGCCAACGCATCTCACGTAGTTCATACATTGCGGGCACAAACGGTTATTCAAATGGCATTGTTCCGATGCTGCGCGCATATGATGCAACTGCACGTTACGTTGACCAAGGAGGCAACAAGCGTCCCGGTGCCTTTGCGATCTACTTGGAGCCTTGGCACGACGATATCTTTGACTTCATTGATCTCAGAAAGAACCATGGCAAGGAGGAGACTCGTGCTCGTGACCTTTTCTATGCCCTTTGGATCCCTGATCTTTTGTAAGCCATTTTCACTACGTTCTATACATGTTTCTAACTTTTTTTAGCATGAAGCGTGTAGAGGCTAATGGGGATTGGTCTCTTTTCTGTCCGAACGAGGCACCTGGGATGGCTGATTGTTGGGGTGAAGAATTTGAAGCTTTGTATGAGAGGTACGAAAGGGAGGGCCGTGCACGTAGGTCTGTTCCTGCGCAAAAACTTTGGTATGCTATCCTTGAGGCCCAAATCGAGACCGGTGGTCCTTTTATGGTTTACAAGGACTCCGCTAATCGTGAGTATATTCTCGTCGTTCCAAGTTATCAATTCAACCCCCGCCTAGGGAAGTCTAATCAACAGAATCTTGGCACAATCAAGTCGTCTAATCTTTGCACTGAGATCATCGAATACTCTTCCCCCGATGAGGTTGCCGTTTGCAACCTTGCCTCTCTCGCCCTCCCTACTTTTATCACAAATGGCCAATATGATTTCCAGAAGCTACATGATGTCACGAAGGTCCTTACATACAACCTCAATCGCGTCATCGACATCAACTACTACCCTGTTCCAGAGGCGCGCACATCCAACACACGTCATCGCCCTATTGGCCTCGGTGTTCAGGGGCTGGCTGATACTTTCATGATCCTCCGCCTCCCGTTTGATTCTGCGGAAGCCAGGGAGCTGAATTTGAAGATATTCGAAACGATCTACTATGCAAGTCTTCAAGCAAGTTGTGAACTAGCGGAGAAGGATGGCCCTTACGAGACGTTCCATGGCAGTCCTGCGGATCATGGTCAACTCCAGTACGACCTCTGGGGAGTTACACCCACTGACCTTTGGGATTGGACATCCTTGAAGGAGAAGATTGCCCAATATGGCTTGAGAAACTCGCTATTGGTTGCCCCCATGCCTACGGCCTCAACGAGTCAGATCCTCGGGTTCAATGAATGCTTCGAACCTTACACTAGGTTAGTTCCTCGCTTTTCCCAATACACTGGAAGCTGAAGGAGTGTACAGCAATATTTACACTCGTCGTGTCCTTGCTGGGGAATTTCAGATTGTTTGCCCGTGGCTTCTCAGAGATCTTGTTGAGCGTGGCCTCTGGAACGATACGATGAAGAACATGATAATCGCACACAATGGCTCAGTAGCCAATATTCCTAACATCCCTGACGATGTCAAAGCTATTTACAAAACTGTCTGGGAAATTAGTCAGAAAAAAGTTATCGACATGGCTGCAGATCGCGGCGCGTTTATATGCCAAAGTCAAAGCTTGAACATCCATTTACAAGCTCCTACTCTGGGTCAGCTCACGAGTATGCATTTCTATGGGTGGAAGAAGGGGCTAAAGACAGGGATGTACTACTTGCGCACGCGCCCGGCTGCGCAGGCGATTCAGTTCACGATTGACCAGAGTACTCTAAAGGCCGCTAAAGTACATGAAGCATCAAACAAGCCACGAGGGAACAGCAGCAGCATACCAACCCCTTCCGCGTCGCCTTCTCCAGTGCGCGCAGCCAGGGCAAATGTCCCAGTCACTTCTACTTCGTCCCCAGATGCTCCCTCGAACTCGACAACTACAGGGAGTGAAGTTGACCCGGAGTACGCCACAGCCCTACAGCGTCAGAAGGATCGCGAGCGAGAGGAAGCTATGTTGGCGTGCTCCCTTGAAAATAAAGAGGCATGCTTGATGTGCTCTGGCTGAGCCTGTCGGGAAGATCTGTTGGATATTCATGTTTTGTAGTAGGTTGTCTTGTTGTATGCCTGCGCTTGTTATTCTGTACCGCTGCTCTTTACATCGTTGTACTCGATAATCAATGACCTGTGCTAAGTGTGTGTTGTTCCCTCGCGATAAAGTCGCAAACCCCATGACTGCAAATGAATGCTGTTGAAGATACCCAGCGACAAAAATAGTCGAACACGCGAGAACGGATAAATAGACATTGTAAAGGCACATGATGTGACACAGTCCATGAGGTATATACAAAATCAAGGTGGCATGTAGATAATCACAGAAGGCAAATTCATGGTATATACATTGTTCTGGTCCCATATGACCAAAAATTTCTTCTTGAAGAACTTAACGAAACAAACGAAGGGGTGCGTGTTAACCTACACGGTGGACCGTTAGAATCGCGATACGACCATCTTGCGCGATGGCATGATTGATTCCTTCGCGCAGAATGTGAGTGGAGGAAGTGACACCCAGCGCTTTCGCGATCAATACCTTTGAACCCCGGCTCGAGGAGCCCTTCGCGCCACTCTACATCAGTTAGCCATGAAATGCCCTTCCATGAGCCACCTGAGATGGCCGACTGGACTAACAGGTCACGCCCGATGTTGTATCCATTGGGGACAATCATATGGTGCTGGAAGGAGGGCTGAAGGAAAACATGGTCAAAATATCGAGACAGCCATCTAAGGTTGAACAAACCAGCTCCTTCGACACCCTAAATGTTAGAATGAGTCGATCTGCGAGGTGAATGAGGCCCATTCGACGTACCCAAGGAACCATGCCCCAGTATTGGCTTCGGTGCCATTTTGTTTCCAGGCACGGAAATGATTTCCCCCTGGAAATGGCATTAAAAGAACATTGCAAAAACGCGACCACTTGTGGCTTGCCAATGAGAGTTTCCCAGCATGTTCCCCAACGGGGGAAATAATGTTGGCGAGCAAGAATATGCTCAGATTTTCTCCCATCGCCGTCACCGAGGTCTGCTTTGTGAACATGACCATAATGCAATCCGAAGCACTCCTCGGAGAACCCAATGGACCTTGTGAATGTGAACAACGCGTTGGCAGGAGTGTGGACACCGAATACGCACTTGTAGTACCAGCGAAAGCCTTCTTCTGTGAGGACAAATGGATCCGATAGATTAGAAATAATGACATTTAACGGCTCTCCGTATCTAGGTGTTGTAAACTTGGAAGAGTCAGACGAAAGGTCAATAAGCAAAGAAGGGGAAGGTCACATCGATAAATCGACCACCCAGGATTCGTGGATCGGCCCAGCCGATCTCAACCTTGGGAGGGTCTACGCTAACAATTGAGAGTGGGGATTGTGTGTACCAGCCGATGAGAGACAGAGGGAATGGTATACACAGCGCTGTGGAACAAAGGGCGAGGAAGGAGAGAATGGGGAGCATGGCAGCCATGGCTGTACTCGGTGGTGGTAGTCAATCTGAGACCAATATTATAACCGCATCACGTGTCATTGGGCTCATGGCGACATCACACGCCCTCACCGTCGGGCACGACGACGCGAACATGAGCACAGACCATGTCGCCCACCGCGACGATAATGGGAGCGAAGTCGATGCAGAGACTGCGTCTCAACGCTCAATCCCACTCTCCTCGCCGGCCCACTCTCCGCGCGAACCTACCACTCCATTGCGTGCGCAAGACTTTTTTTCTACGGGGGATTCTCAGTCCGATTCGATAGAGATCGATTTCAGCTCGGAAACAGACGAAATTAGCGATCTACATAGCGATAGGGACGTTCGGAGAGCAAGCTCTATCACGTCCGCTGTACCGTCCACACAATCGGAGCCTTCAAAGACGAATAGCGTGACCTACCCCCCCATGTCTCCTTCTGACACCACTGACGTCGATTCGTTCACTTCTGCGGCATCAACTTACTCGCGGAAAGTACGCCCAGAGTCAATGCTGTTGCAGCCCCCGCCCGGTCCCTTGGTGTTGGGAATCGCTCTGGTAGACTTCAATCATCTGGTAAGACACATTGGACGTGGCATTTGTTCATCACGTCGATCCAGGTCTAGGTTGGTCCCAAAATCGAATTCAGTCAAGGTGATATATTCGAGAATGAGGAGATCGCGAAAGTGCTTCCTTTTCTCGCGCTTCCAGATGGGGCCCATTTGGTGTGCTCCACCTATCACGTATACATACCAATTCTCACTTTACCACAGTCACTGGAAGATTACTCCTACTTTCATCTCGTCCCAGATATCTCGAACCCTACCACGATATTCGGGATATCGTAAGTCTCTATGTCTGACATTTTGTTAGAGACCCAACGCGTTCTCAGATGTAATCGACAAATTGCGGCCTCGACTTTGCTAGTCAAGGATGTTGATGTGACGCGTTCCATCGTCCAAAAAGCAGTCGTCGTCTTAGCAAGCAAGCCTGTATTTGGCCCAATTCGGTCAGTGGATAACAGATGCCGTTGTACGATACTGAAAAGTAGACATAGTGATCGGCTAGGAGTCGTCACAAGGGCCCTGTTTGCTCAAAGGTACACTTGTGTTTATTCAATTCTGCTCATGTCAAATGTTTAGTTTACCTGCAGAGACTTCACAGATACGCAAATCCTGGTTGAATTTGGAAATTCGTTGGAAGTCTCGCTCCGAACACAACTCACAGAAAGTGGTCTATATATAGGTCAGTAGCGAGTCACGTCTTGCCTTTTAGTGATAATCGCTGATCTTCCGTGAAAAGGGACCAGCTTGTAAATTTTTGGGCCTTGACCTCACTCCATCATTAATTTGCTTTGCAGGAGAGAATTTGTTCACGTTTTTCGGCATCGTACGTTAGTACTGTTGAAAGCTTTTATGTTACAGAAGAAGGTCATCAACATACATGTGTCGTGGAATTCGGCTCACCAATCTCTAGATTATGTTTTATGGACATCCGGTCGAGAGGCTGTGTACATATCAATATTCCTTAATCTCCCTTATACCTGGTTCGTGTCTGCTGACTTGGTCGTCTATCTACTCACTATTTGTAGGTTTACTTCAAACATTGGATGACTGTGGCTCCCCTCCATTAGCGGCGCGAGCACCCACACTATTCCGACCTAATTCACTCAAAACTTCAGATCGGAAGAGTATGCTGGCGTATATCGGTCTGCCGTTGGATCTGTTTGGAAAGGTCAATCTTGCTGTGTAATACATCATCAAGGTTGCGAGCTGAATGTTGTTTCAGGATGCATTTTTCCAGCCATATTTGCCGCTGCAACAACTTGATCTCTTGAGGGAATCGCAAAGTTGGCTCTGCGGAAGTACCAACACAATCGTAACACAGCAAAAAGAGATAGATTTAATAGTGAATGTACGGTTTTCTCATTGTCACCCTGCTAATGCTGAGTAGATCTTTGTAGACCGAGTCGGCTACCCTCGAGTTTCGGAATTCGAAACTGGAACGATTGGTGACTCTCACACCTACGGACCGTAAATGGATTGAGGAAATTATTCGCGATGTGAACGATTCATGGGATGACGTTGACCCCAGAAAAGCTGCGATGCAGTGCGTTATGATTCCCTCAGATTTGAGTACTTGATATTGAGCTCTTGAAAGCTTTAAGGGCAGTGATGATTACCTGAGGGCAAAGGTACGCAAGTTAGCCTTTACGAACAAATGGACGGCTTGACGCATGGTTCACAGTTCGAGGAGTATGTATCAGCAGCACTTGCATCAATACGATACCGAGAATTCCTATCGAAGGGAAAGGGTGGTGGGACTATCATCGCTGGCACTGGTAAGATGGTAATATCTACGCAACTTTTTTGAGGTTTACACCTCCCCAGGCGGTGACGCAAGCGCCTCAGAGGACTTCAGCACTGTATGGATGGCGGAATTTATGAAGACCAACGCCTACGAGGTCTGGGACCGGTCAACAGATCCGATGTTATTTGATATCGTTGAACCTCGGTTAGTTTACAATTCCAAGTCTCACTCCCCTCTCATCCCTTTCTCATTGCTAGACACCCTTGCAACGAGAAACCTTCAGTGGTGTCAGATATAGGCCTTCGACTCTCTGAAGGCATCCAAGATCTCAGATTGGAACAGCAACTTGCACCCACGCGTGAGGCTATCTCACGGACGTTCACCGCTGGTTCGGCCAATTTCTTCAAAGCGGTCGAAGGTGTTCGTGAGCGATGGCAACAACGAACAGTCAGTTCCCCCTCTATTCAAGATATGCCATCTAGTCCCTACGGTTCGGCTGTTGAAATCACGAAATCCGAAGCTGGCCTCCCTACAGTTGTGCTTGACTCCACGAAACCTGGGATTAACATATCTCGACAAACCTCGCGGGAGTCCGCAATAAGTCCGCTTTCGCCCACGCGGCCTGTCAGTATCGCACAGGCTGCTTCGGATACGAAAGCTGCATTTAGCTCGCTCGGAGCTGGAATACAATCGCTTTGGTCTACTCGAGCGCCAAGGTTCTCGCTGTCACGTGCGAGTACCGCGAGCGTCGTGTCCAATGATCCAACTTCTACGGTACAGCAGCAGGACAATACTATACCCACAGTGCAGATGTCGCCGCCGAAACCCCGCCCGAGTATACACACGGTTGTGGAGGAGGCTGAACATGACCACGAGCATTCTGTAGTCGCCGATCACTCGAATGAAACAAGTCGCGAAATGGAGTCGGGCGAGCCGATGGGCACCGCTCTTTGATGGGTTGTACATCTCGCTTTGACCTATAAACGGATTGATGGTGTGATTTTGACATCGGTGTGAGCTAGCAGTTCTTAGTATCATTCAAGGCCTAAGACAGGTGGGTGTAGTATTACGTAATACACTGAATTGTAAGGGGGCCTCATCAAAAGTTAAGTTTGTTCTTCGCCGTTCGCATTGTCGTCGTCGCCGTCAGCTGGGCCGTTAAATTTTCAAACACCTGGTGGCCCTATTGGATTTTCTTGTGTTGGTCACAATGGCAACTCCAATCCGCAAGAAACGTAATTTCAAGGCGCTCCAGCTCGACGTCACTCAGTCGGCCAAGCTAAAGGAACCTGAACCGATCCCCACACGCGTAGCACCACCAACGACAGGGACAGCAAAGGGGAAAAAACGGCCACCACCAATGACATTGAATGCCCCAAAGCTTGGTCAGACGCCTGTGACGAACGATACTGACGGGAACTTGCTTGCGGTCGGTGTCGGCCCTCCGTCTGCGCCTGCAACAGGTACCCCATCTGCGCGTCGGAACACATATCATACAACTCTTTCAAAGACCCTCGCGAACTTGGACATGAATGCAGAAACGCGTTTTGACCTTCGAAATGAGGATCTCAAAGACCTTCAGGAACTTGGCCAGGGTAACGGTGGGAGTGTCAAAAAGGTCGAACATGTCCCCACGAAGACCATTATGGCGAAGAAGGTGCGTTATCACCATTTCTGCACCTGGTCCTGTTGGATTCTCATTGTCGGCTATGCACAGATCGTACTTATTGATGCCAAGCCATCTGTGCGCAAACAAATTCTGCGCGAGCTGCACATCATGCATGATTGCAACTCCCCGTACATTATTTCATTCTTTGGCGCGTTTTTGTCAGACCCAAACATCTGTATCTGCATGGAGTACATGGACAAGGGATCTCTTGACGGTATCTACAAGAAAATTGGCGCAATCGACATCGAGGTTGTTGGGCACGTTGCATTAGCCGTGCTCGAGGGTCTCACATACCTCTATGACGTACATCGCATCATTCATCGCGGTACGCAACCACCACCACCCAGTGATTTGCGCTGACACGCATGCACCAGACATCAAACCGTCGAATATTCTCTGTAACTCCCAAGGCCAAATCAAAATATGCGATTTTGGGGTATCAGGAGAACTCATTAATTCGATCGCAGATACATTTGTCGGGACATCGACTTACATGAGTGTATGTCCACTGTTGTGTAAACTGTGTTTTCCTCACGGTGTTGTACAGCCCGAACGTATACAAGGTGCCCAGTACACCGTTAAATCTGACGTCTGGTCGCTTGGAATCTCGCTAATCGAGCTAGCACTGGGCCGCTTCCCTTTTTCGGAGTCTGATCCGGATGATTCTGATTTCTCGGACTTGGAAGGAACACTCTCCCCAAGTACCATGACTTTACCTCTTAAAAAAGACAAAGATAGGAATACGAAGAAGGACCGACGAAAATCCAAAGGTGTCAGCTTACAAGGAGGCGGCATGATGATGAGTATTCTCGAGCTACTTCAACACATTGTAAACGAGCCTGCTCCCCGGCTTGCACCTGAAGGACGTTTCCCCAAAGATGCAGAGGATTTCGTGGACAGCTGCTTGCTTAAAGATCCTGATGCTCGAAAGACCCCCAAGGAGTTACTGGTGTGTTTCACGGTCCAAGAAATATTATCTGCGCTGATAAGAAGATCCTCATAGAAACATGAATGGATTGGACAGGCACGGGTGTCGAATTTTGATCTTGAGACATGGGCGAGCACGTTTTGAGCCGGTTTCCGACTACCAATGTTACGCGTCCTCGCTGGGCAAGTTGTTTTTCTCTCTCTTTAGATGATACCAGTTGTCATTTGCTACTTCCTTGCACATTATTATCCTAGTTCTTTCAATGTTCCTGTACAATAGAGAAAGCCAAGCATTTATCGACCATTTCATTTCCTTTGGATTGATGCTTTTATAAGAGAGTTCATTGTAATGATTAATGGTGCTAGCTAGCGATCCGGTGTGTCGGCACGTGCTATAACACTTGGGGAACCCTAAGTATAAACTGACTATCACTCTTTCAGCACCGGCATAAGGGACACCTTCGAGATGACACCGCACGTCCTCGGACTTCTGTTGAATTGAGGCTGGATCGATAACAGTGATGGCCACTCGAGCCCGAAAGGCTGTGTATACACGTTGTCTGATCGGGTATAGTACCAACGTCTAGCCTTGAAAATCCGTTTTGGTGTTTGGGTGTCAGTGGACGATAAGAGAGACCGCTAAAGTAGGCTTGCACAGCCCGCCAATTCAATAGTGGTCGAGAACCGAACTAACTAGTTGTTATCCTAGCATAGCAGGGCAGTGTCATTGATTTTACTAATACGCAATTAGAAATACACCCCGGAACTCGAACTGCTTGGATGGTGGCCTGACAGGGCCCGGGTATAGTCCAGGCTC
>JBBPKO010000361.1:9013-19378 GCA_038089295.1 Xerocomus amazonicus
TGTTTGTTGACGATGAACTGGACGATGATGAGCCCAATGCTTCCGTTGGTTCTCATGATAAGAGGAACATTGGTGAATCTGGAGTGGTAGGGAGTTCCTGCAAAGGTCAGAATGGAGAAGGGAGGACAAGTGGAGGTGGTGGTAGTTCAAAATTGGATGAGGCGGTATATCTACCAGAGGTGACACTATATAACTCTGATACTCCTGGAGTTGTTGGTCGTCTAGCATAAGACAGTTCTATTGTAGCTAGTTCTGGTATTTCTGCTGCTCGCATTTGTTGTTCTTGTTGCAATCAATGATACACTCGTTCTAGAGCAGAAGTTGTTGGGCAAGATACGTTCGCTTCTTGAGGGGATGGTAGAGCAGGAAGTCTTTCCTGTGGAGTTCCTATTTCTCTTCACAGTATGGAACAAGTCCCAGGGGTTGTTGCTCCAGAAGATGAATATGGGGATGAGGTTGTTGACCATGGTTGGTCATATAGGGATGGTCGGGGGGTTCCGGTTCTGGAGATATATGGTCCTTCAGATGAGTGTGTGGGGAAGGTGGGACATTGCGACATTGTTGTGGGGACAAGATGAGGAGTGGTTGGTTAGTATGGGCTTGATAGCACAGTACGAATGATGATCTGTATTCTTTTGTTATGAGTTATCTCCTTGAATGGAAAGACGTCAACGTTGACAGTCTTAGATATGACTTAGCTATATCCTGGTGTCTAGAGGCCTTCAAAGGGCATATTCTAGAAGGGATCTCAGAGGGACATTCCAGGATGGAGGTCGTTGACGACAGGATCCAAGGGAACAATAAAGGATGATAAGATTTAGCTAGGTTCCTAGGCCTAGCTCTGTATCGGTGGTACAACTGTGTAACGGTGAGAATATGGGTGAGGAACATTCCCCTCGAGCATGTATGTACTTATACTATAGGTAATGGTGCACAGACCAAGCTATGTATGTACATATATGGCAGTAGTCCATAACCCTGGGTCAAGGGTTGTACAGGAACAGTCATCCGTAAGAAGGGAAGCATATGGAAGAAGAAGAGAAGTGAAGCTGTGCAGCAGAGAAGCACAAAGAAGCATGCTGTACAGAAGAGAAGCATGCAGAGAAAGAATGGGAATGGCCCGTGGTGGAACAGAGTAAAGGGGTATTGCCAGGGTGAAGGGTAGTACTACAATAGGACATGAGGCAAGGGCTTACCAGTCTGGGGTGTGGAGCACGAGGCACGAGATAGGAGAACTGCATAGGGGTCCTGCCATAAGGACTGCCAAGCGGATAAGGGGTATGGCCAGGAGGGTATAAGCGACAACCAGCAGGGTGGGATGTACGAGGAATAGAGCACAGACAATGAATGTTAGACGATAGAGCATGCCGAGAATGACCACTCAGTGTAATGCTAAGGAAAAACATAACAATACCCTTTGCCCTGTTCCACCATGAAGCCATTCCTATTTGTCATAGAGTATGCTTCTCTACTACAGATGACTCATTCCTGTACCAACCCTTGACCCAGAGTTATGGACACTTCCATATACATACCTACATAGCATGGTCTGTGCACCATTCTCTATAGTATAAGTATATATGTACTAAGGGGATTGTCCCTCATCCATATTCTCACCATTACAAGGTTAGACCTAGTATCTAGCCTAGTACAATCCTATTCCTTTCTTGCTCCCTTAGTTACCATCATCATCACTAACCACCATTCTGGAGTATCCATCGTTCCCTTGGAATATGCCATAGAAGGCCTCCATCCCAGGATATCAATAAGTTGTAATCAAGGCTTCATCATTGACAAGCCTTTCTGTTCAAGGATATAGGATCTGGAACATGTATTGTAACAGGAACAATGTGAGAAGAGAAAGTGTTATGCTTGGCTTGGATAGAGATGAGCATAGCCCTTGAGAATCTTGTCCTTTAAGTAAAAGGTATCAATGCCTTGCAAGTTGGAGGGCTTACAGTCTTGTCATAGACCTCCTACAGAAGGTATCAGTGAAGCAAGTTGCTCAGACAATCTGTAAAGCAGAGAGCTGAGGAAACCAGTATATTGAACAATGTAGCTATCATAAAACACAAGGGAGATCAAGCTTAGAGAATAATAGTATAGGTTGCTAATCTAAATAGATATAGAATGGGTGTATGGACCAAGCTGTGTCTACTGCAGAATGACTCACAGAGAGTCAAGATGAGTCATAATTATTGTAACATAGCAACCATCAGTCAAAGGAATGAAAAGAACATGAGGTCTCTAGATAACGAAGCCTAGAAAGGAAATAGCATCCATTTAATGGGAAAATGTATCAAGATAATGGAAAGGCTTTTAGGAGATCAAGAAAAGGAAATCAATGGAAAGATAATCAAGAGGAGAACAGAATACAGTAGGGTAAAACATAACATTACCTCCTTAGTATAGTGAAAGTCACTGACTTTCAATACAAATGTTTGTGAGTATAACCTGGAGAGCTGGTCATATTTGCATTTGTTTTAGCATTATAGGGGTCATTGTTGTAGTCATAATTGGTTGGATTGGTATCAGTAGAAGTGACATAATTGATGAAAGCAGTGGTGATGGTGGAAGATAGGAGAGAAGAGACTATAGAAAGGGTAGATGAGCCAATGAGAGTGGACTCATCATGTGTCCAAGTAGATACTCTCCAACCTACATTGGCTTGATCAGATAAGGTGGGACTTGGTTTCCATTCTAACTCTTCAATTCTCTCATTTACATGATTGATTCATGCCTAAACTACTTGGATAGTTTGAGTGATAATGTCAGTTGTTTCATGAATAGTAGAGAGGACTTGTTCTGCCATTGTGTTAACAATCTATTGCAGGGCAGGATAGTACAAGTTCTCTGAAGAAGTGTTCAATCAGGAAGTTTGTTGACTACAATGAGAAGAGGAAGAGGAAGATGAGATCAATCATGCTGGGGATTGTCTGGTAGTTGAGCAAAATGTGGAGCCATGACTAGGAGCATGACAATGGCATTGTGGACAGATATATTCCAGGTTGCTTGGACAAAGAGAAGGAAGATGCCCCAGGGCTTGTCAAAGGCAATGATAGCACACATATTCATGACAGTCTCTTTTTAAGTGTCCAAGTCATTGACATATGAAGCATGCATTCTGGTATCTAGGATGTTCGGGTGGGAGTACTCACCATGTTTGATCTTGGTCGAGAAGTCGTGGTATTATAAAATACTGCCAATGTTCGCAGTAAACTTGATGTTGATCACGGAGGTACTTGAAGTATACGAAAAGGGAAAAATCGACCTGATAAAGACAGAATCTTTCATTACGATATACATCAACCTATATTTGTTTGTTTGAAGGCTTCCCGCACTGCCAGCAAATTTGGCGACCAAGTCGGATATGAAGAGTCCAAGAACCACGGCAGCCAACACCCTGTGACCAAGCGGGATAAATGCGAGATGCTAATCGGTAGAATTACGCCGCCGAAGCTGTCGCAAAGGGAATAACACAGATCCAGGTAACTTTTAAAGGCTCGTTGGTGACCTTGCTGTTTGCATCCGGTGCGATGAGACCCTGGTTGCACACGAATTAAGGGTGCTCCTGCGATGGTGTAGACTGAAGTTTAGCACATGTTCCCCCTCGTGACAATCAAATGGAAGTGACGATGAAACCAGGGTGTGGAGCGATAAGCGACTTTGTAGGTGGACATGAAAGATGCCGAGAGATGCCGGGCCGGGGGGAGAGACTTGAACGCGGTGACTTATAAGTTGCGTTGCTTGACTTGAAACTATTAACTCCACCTCCACCTTTCTTCTTTCTTTCTTCTTGCAAGCATGACTTGGGTTGCCGCTCCAATCTCCATAAGTGCAGTCATCGACGACAAGCTCTACATCGGAAAGTATGCCCACCACTCAGCTCCGCATTCACGTTGCCTTACTCCCTACCTCAGTCTGTCATCGGCCTTATCGCACGATGTGCGAAAAAAGTTTGCCATAACGCATGTGCTCTCGGTCTGCGTAGAACACACATTCGATCCCCTCCCAAATATCATGGTGATTCCCGTGCATGACTCCGACTACGAGGACATTCTGATTCATCTCCCGGATGCGTGCCACTTCATCGAGACAGCACTGGGCTGCGGCGGAAAGGTCCTCGTCCACTGCGTGATGGGAATTTCTAGGAGCGCCACCGTAGTATGTGCCTACCGTAAGTATCCCCCTTCTTTTTCCATTTACCGCGTGTCTACACTCTGCTTCTCGCTATCAAGTTATGGTGTCTCAGCGGCTCTCTGTCTCATCAGCAATACAATACGTCCGAAAACGTAAGTTGATGTGAACTTCTTCTGACAATTTTAGTTCATCCATACCCCAATTTATAATAGGTCGCCCTGAAATTCATCCCAACTATGGCTTCGTGAGGCAGCTGCACGCGTTCTTGCATTGCCGCTACAGGCCGTCGTGCTCCAACAGTGAATACATTGCCTGGAAACGCAGACAGAAACGCGAAGTCACGAAATACTTGAATCTTCTCACCGACTGCATCCCTGTCGTCCCAGATCAACTATACCTCACTAAGTTTGTTGGTAGGATCATTCGGCCTGGCAAGTACCTGACGAGCCCTTTTCTAGTGAGTTCCCAGGAGATGCCGATACAGCAGAATTCCTTCTGCTGGATCTAGGGGCTACCCATCTACTCTCAATCTCTTCTGCTCAACTTCCAAAACCAAGTGTCTCGCCAAGCTTTCAACACTTTTTTATTGATGTCCCCAACAACGCGCGGGAAGCTTTATTACTTGAGCTCCCTAATATGTGTAACTTTATACGCGACGCAATCGCTCACGGTGGCCGAGTCCTCGTCCAGTGCCGCCTCGAGCTCAGGGCATGTATTGTGGTTTGTGCTTATCGTAGGTGACATGGTGCCAGTTCTTTGCGACCATTGTGCTCACTCCTGCCAAGTCATGGTTTCGCGAAACATGTCTCCTTGCCAGGCATATGCGGTTCTCGAAGGAGGTATGTCAGATAATCCTTTGACTAGCCGTTCCTTGAACGCATCCTTCAGCTCTTCCACTTTACAATCCTACTTCCGCATTTTATCGTCATCTTGAATTATTCGCTGCATGTAATTGTTGTCCCTCTGTAAATCACCCCGTCGTACACGCTTGGCTGGCTGAGCAATCCGGTGGTCTTCCCCCCAAGTCTTCATCCAAAACTCCATTGATCGCAAAGTCGGCTACCGACCCTTCTTCACTGACCATCACATCTTCCGTTGTGTCAAATTGCTTGCCCTCGACGTCGATCGATGCTTTCGATCTGAAGTCTCTGAATGAGGCGCTGTCGCGATGTCAATCCACGAGTGCTATGGCATCATGACACCGCGAACGAGAATCTAGTTACATAGCGTTGTGATGGTCGTCGAACGTTTAGTAGTGTACCATCTAATTGCATTACCATTGTACCCAGATGCGAGTGGCACACACTTGAGCGTCTTTGCCCTACTTGGTTCAACCTGACTACCAGCGACGACGACGAGCAACGCTATCAAATACACATTCTTACAACGAATAGCTCCACAACCACTAAATTTGCTTCGTGTTCCTCGTTCTGGTTGCCTTCTGGAGGCCAGTTACGTTTTATCCACGCAGGCTGCCCGCGTTGCCAATCACGACGATTCGTGGGCGACCTCGCAATCTTGCTTGAACCAATACTACCACCATCGTTGTCCTATCGGACTAGTTCATGTCTTCCAACAAGAGCCCTAATCCGTACAACGGCGCGCCCCCAAAGTGAGTATCTTGTCGCCCAACAGTCGGAGCTGATCCCCCCCCTTTCTTCTCTCCTCCTGCTTTCCTTTTTTTTCCCCTTTTTATTCTTATTTTCGCATGCCAGCATGTTGACTTGTGTCCCACCTTTATGATCTGCTGCTCGTCTTGCATGAGAACAGGTACCTCAACGATTTCAGCAAAGCGCTCGCAGGCGAAGTGCGGATCCTCCTCGCAGAGGTCGGCAAACTCAGAGATGAGCGTCGCCAACTCCAATTGTGCGTCTTGTCCACCCTTGCCTGCCTTTTTTTTCTCATTCAGACCCTCCCGTTCTCTCTCTCTTCCCGGTCCCCACGCCCGCTGATACTTATCAAATTATGAACGCAAATCAATGCTGCGGACAGTGAGATCGCGGAATTGATGGCTGTTAAATCGAAGCACGGTGCGGGCGGCGAGTACTCGCCCAATTGGGCACCCACAGTGAGTCCCGGCCATCAGACCATCCCTCGTTGCCCATCTCACGTGGCACTCACGCCCCTCTGCTTCCTTCTCCCAAAACGTGTTCTCGATACCCCTCTCACCGGGACGAATCCATGATTGACGGGCCGGAACGCGTCGTGAACGTGTTGGGATTGTGGATTGTATAGCCTCCAGAACAGCCTGCTCCGCCTCCTGCAGCGATCACCCCGCCGCCGATCGGTGACGGCCAGCCCATCCAAGCACGCCCTGGCTGGCATGTCGCACACAAACCGACGCGGCGTGAAAGGGCGCCCAGGAGCCTGCCCGCACCCGCACCGCCGCAGTCTCCCCCACCCATGGCGATCGAGGCGCCGAAGCCGTCTTTACCTGCATGGGCGCAGTGGCGACGTGCGTGTTTTTCTTCTAGCCGATCGATGCATAGGTCGGCTGATGGTGGAGGGTGTCTGTGTATGTTGTAGCGAACCCGGCGATGATGCCTCCGACTTTGCCACCGCCCGTGTCGCCTCGCCCAATGACGCCCGCTGCGCGTCCGGGCCTGTTTGGTGCGTCGAATAGATTTTGAGGATATGTCAAGAACTGAATCATGTGTGTTGTCTGGTTGTGATTCACAGGCCCGCCAACACCACCTCCCAAGTAAAACGGGGATTCTCCCACTACCTAGGCTTGGCGCCTCTCGCGCGGCGACAGACACGTGATGTTCGTTTCTTTCACGAACCGGCTCTGGCTTCTGTAAATGATCACGCTTCCGCGTTCCCTTTTTTTTTTTTTTTGCTCTCGATCTCACTCACGAATGTCTGTTTACATTGTATTTTTTGAACATCGTCCACTCAGAATTGTGGATGGTTTTTTTTTTGTTTCCTTTTTTTTTTTTTCGCTTGTCGTCACCTATTTACGAAAACGATCCTGATGTGTTTGTCGTACCGTTTATTTATGCGATCGTGTTTGGCATAAACATGTGTGCGTGGTGGCGTATTGTATATACAAGTCAAGAATGTGTACGTTCCCAGTATACTACCGTTCCAGGTGGCGCGATATCAGGACAATGATCATACAAATGTATTGTGGCAATGATCCGCAGAGATCATAGAAAGATATAGATAGGTTTGATTTGACAGATGAGCAGGGTGGACTAGATGGACGGGTGGAAGGACACCGGGTACGCTTTGACGTGCAGCCTCGTCCGACCAGCGGTCTCTCGGCGACACCAACTCCCCCTCCCCAGAGCAACGACAACACGCATTGAAAAAGGAAAACGAAAGAAAAAAAAAAAAAGGACAACAATGTAGTTTGTGGTAAAAAGACGAATGTATATACGTTGCGTGGGTATGGGTCATATATGTCTGGTTGTGTGTTGTGCGTGGTTGAAAAAAGCGATCGAAAAAGAAGCAAAGAGCGAGCGAAAAAAATAAAAAAAAACGGGTTGACAGAGAGGGCCCAAACGGTCTTCAAACGGCATGCACCGAACACCGCACGAACAGCGTCGAAAACAAGTACTGCGTCACCTGCGCGTCATGCAATGGTAAATGCCGATACCCTATATCCAACAGGCCTGTTAGCATCCATCATCACCCCACGACGACGATCCACACGTACCAATCGCTAGACTCCCCAAACTGATACAGTACACCGCGATCGGCTCCCCGTCCGATTCGCCGTCACGCTGGACCGCGAAACGGACAAAGACGAGGTCGCGCATGTCGCCGACGCATTCAAACGGGAGACGGAGCGTTTCGTGCCATACCGGGTTGAACCCGTTGTTCTTGACCGCGCTCGTGCGCATCGTCGTCACCGATTTGTGCGCGTGGCCTGTAGTCGTGGTCGTGGTCGAGGACAGGGGGGTAGAGTTGGATCGAGAGGGAGATGCGGACCCGTTGGAAGGGGCGCTCGTGCCGGGGGGCGAGAGAAAGGAGACTGCGTTGCTAGGGAAACTCCAGTCGGGGGTGTGCACGGACACCTCAACGTACGGATCGACGTGTCTATCCATGATCTCATGGCCCATGGCGTCCTTTGGGCGAGGCAACTGCTGCGCCGAGATAACCTGCCCGTCACTCATGTGTAAGTCCATCACAGAAGAACGCAAAGAGAGAAAGCGAAACTGTCACTTACGGTCACTTCCAGGTAATGATGGGTGTGGTGAGAGAGGTGCTCCCTGTCTGGCTTGCGTACGTCCTCCGTCTTGCGGAGCACTTCCGGCTTTAAAACGTACCCGGCCCTTCCGTTTCTCTGGAACATGGCGTGATTGATCATGTACCCCAGATCTGTCAAGCGCGGAGTCTCGTCAGGCGCCACTGTAACATAACAGCTCGCTCGGACACGTTTACGTACCAAATGTCTGCCAGTTGATGGCGACCAACTGCGCACCGGCCGCCCAATAGCGGTGGGGCAAGTAGTTCGTCGAGCTCACTCGCGTGCCTTTGGGGTATATCCTAACTAGATGCGTCTTGTTATGCTTGATGAGGTCCGCCGCGCCTTGCTTAAGAATCTTGTTCATCGTCCTCTCAGAGAGGGAAAACATGTGTTGCGTAGCGTAGTGCTCTTTCTTGTTGATGCCGCGGCACTTGACCCCGACGGTGTACACCAGAAGCGCAACAAGCGCGGCGGACATCTTAACTTTGCGCTCCGACTTGGACTCGGGTCTGGGTGGCTGCTCGGTGGCCACGGCAGTGGCGGATCGTTCAGGAGACGAGTACCGACGGCTGACACGCTTGAAAACGTTGCGCGCTTTGCGAAACTCTTCCTTCAACTCTGTCGTTGTTATCGGCGCGACGTTCAGCCAAGTGTCACGGCGACTGGCAGACGTCGCAGTATCCGATTTACCTTTGATAACGTCCGCCTCTCGCAGATTCAGGCTTTTAAGCTCCCTCTTTTCGTGTACGAAGTCTGAGTCCGACGCGGAGGCTTCGGTGGAGGACGATTCCGTGTCGAGCGTGAGGTCCCTCTCACGAATCGGTTCGTTCTCGGAGACATAGAGGTTCTTCGCCTTGGAGAGACGCAGGTCAGCATTCGTATATGAGCCTGCCACCCGGTGAATGCACCAACTTTCAACAATACGCGACCCTTGAGGTCCTCTGGACTTGGCAATGGTCCAGACAATGGTTTGCCTTCGATCGGCGCGCTTATCAGCGCCGCTCCAAAGACCTCATGCATGATGGTCGTGAGCATGTCTTGTTGGGATACCGAACAATGAATTTCGGCAGAGATGATGATCGGGTAGGGTGAGGTTACAAATGCATATTTCATGATCGCCTCGCAGACCTCGCGAGCGGACACTTTGGAGGTTAGGGTCCCGCCATGGTAAACCACTGGCTCGTGCTCGCCGTCAAAGACATCCACTGAGAATCGGGTGTCAGCGAAAGTGATGGACAAAGGAAGATAGAAACACGCACACTCGACGCTACGACAGCCTTGCAGGAGAGCCCGAATGTAGCCTTCAACCGTGCTGTATCCAACGAGTTGGTGGCCAACAAGGTATGTATTATGGGATGAGGACACGAAGTAGTCGGACAAGGGATGGGTCATTGGCTGGTAGACGTTTGCATTTTGGCGACTAAAAGCCGAGTTATCAGAGGACAAGAGAAAGGCAGTGAAGGCGTCCGAAGACATCGTGAGACTGGCAAGATCTGGAGTGGTTGATGTGCCATGGCCCTCAGATGTCTTGGTGCAATATCGCACGAAAAGGCTCTCGAGTTCGTGTAGTGTGAGACTCGACTGGAGATAGGTCAGTCCGACGAGTGTGAGGCTGGCGAAACACGTACCTTTTGAGTGCTGCGCATGAAACATTCAAACACGGAAAACGAAAACTTTCCGTCATCCATCAAACACAGTTTCTTGTATACAAGATCAATGTCAGGGCGAGCCTTGAGGAGCTTGACGAATGTCTGGAAGTCTGCAAAGTCGAGATAGTTATGATTTCGTGAGTCTGCATTCTAGATTTGTCACGGGAGCGTCATGATCGGCGAGAAATATGACAAGAAAACAATTTACCTTGAACAGTCGCATGAAATCCTCTTGAGACGAGTTGATATTCAGCCGCCTGCACAATTTTTCCACCTGCTCAAAAGATAGCCTTTGGTCGTTTTGTTCGCCGGTCGACTTCCAGCACTGCTTTACCCAGACTGCCTGTCGGATTTCCTCGTTTCCAGGTCCAGTCATGAGCT
>JBBPKO010000362.1:0-23313 GCA_038089295.1 Xerocomus amazonicus
GGGATAGCCGAGATCCGAATCCCAAGATGGTAGAGGAGCGGAAGCGCAACTTTCAACGTGCGGTCGAGGCATATCACAAGGCTCTCCAGCTGGACCCGCTTTGTGCGGTTGCAGCGCAGGGGCTTGCGATAGCGGTTGCGGAGGATGCGTTGGGAACGATGAGCGGACTACCTCCTGTATCAGCAGCTGACGATGCTCAGCGGCGGTTGAAGAATTCGCGAGAAGCATTGGATGTGTTTGCAAAGATTCGGGAGACGCTGAATGACGGGAGCGTCTATGTGAACATGGGTCACTGCTACTACGCACGGGATGAGTTTGACCGGGCGATTGAAAGTGTGGGTGATTCATTTGCGATAACCGCATGTTGACTAAATGTTTGTAGTACGAAACGGCTTCGGACAAGTTTTACGGCGGTCAGAATGTGCCGGTGCTGATGTGTTTGTGTCGTTCATGGTATACCAAGGCTACGAAGGAGCAAACGTCAGCAGCCATGCACACTGCATTAAAATATGCCCAGAGGGTAGAGTATCTTCTCCCTCCGCTGACGACGATGTCGCTACATTAGATCAATAGCTGACACTTTCCCCTTCGCTCCATTCAGGCATTTCACCATCAACCGAGCGACAAGGCGATCATGTACAACATTGCGATGATCCAGCAGAAAATGGCGGAGCTCATGTTCGGACTGGGTCCCGCTAAGCGGACACTGAAAGACCTCGAATGGGCGATCACGCAGGCTAACCATGCACAACGGTACGTTTTTGGTGTCTCCGCTATCTCTCTCCTGCTACCGCTGACCATGGTGGGCGATGGACACAGTACGTTTGCTTCATTGGCAGCCGATAGGTCGCAGTTTTTGCCGTACAGTCTGGAAGTAGCAGATCAGCGACGGAAATATGGGGAGAGCATGCTTCGTCGGGCGGAGGAACATCTCGCGGCTCAGAGGGAGTTCGAGGCAGAGGCGCAAGCGAGACTAGAAGCTGCGCGACAGAAGCGACAAGAGGAGAGGCAACGGCAAGAAGCCCTCGAGGTCTGTCATGCCTGTTTTTCTCTCTATCCGCCGTCATTACTGACGGGCGGTACGACGACAGAGGGCAAAGATGGAGGAACTGCGTGTACAGGCTGAGAAGTTAGCGGAGGAACGGCGGATTGCGCGAGAGCAAGCGCTGGAGTGGACAAAGCAGGTCGCGATTGAGAGTGACGAGGAGCGAGAACGCAAGTCGAAGCGCTCGATCAAGAAGACAAAGGCTGATGCGGAAAGCGGGGACGAGGGTGCGGCGACGCCTTCGGAACCCAAGAAGAGGCGGAAGGGCAAACTCAATCGGTCTGCGGATGCGGGAGGGGAGGAGAACGAGCAGCTGTTTAGCGATGAGGATGTGGAGAACAAGCCGGCGAAAAAGGTGAGTAGTGATTGTGGACTATCTCGAGCGGTAGTGTTGATGGGTGTTGGATAAGCGGGGTGCGAAGAAGCGGGTCGTTCGGGATGACGAGGATCCAGAGGCGGCTGGTGGCCCTCGGAAGAAACAATTGTGCGTGTTTCGGGTGGCTATTTTGGTTGTAGATGGACTGACGTGCATCGTAGCAAAAGTAAGGAATATATTTCGGACACGGACGATGAAGAGATGTCATAGCATACCTGTTTTTTTTTCTTGCTCTCTCCTCTAGCTAGTATATAATGATTGTTGCTTTGATCATACATTGTACATACTGCATGACTATTGATTTTGTCACCTTGCACACCTCCTTCGATAGAAAGTTGTCATAGTGTTACTAGGGGGGAATGTCTGGGTCGATGCGCGAACGCAAGTCGTTTCCGAAACAACGCTTGTTGACAAAATGACACCGCAATTAGTAGAGACTTGAACGTTCGTCTTTACATGCTGCCACACATGAGATGGGTTTGGCGTGGTCCTGATACAAAACGTTGTTGCCGGAAACGGGTCACAGAGTGCACTGCATTGAGACAAGTCCCATAAAGTGAACGACATATCAAGGTGAGGCTAGCATGTAGGTGAAGAACACTAGATATGTGGGATATAGTCGGTCCATGGAATGATGATATGTGCAGAAGGTGGAAGTGAACGAAGGCTGGCAAGCATAAGAGCCACTAAAAATAGTCGGCATATTACACCAGCGAAAAGATTAGGCCAACTCAGAGATCCAGGTTCCCAATCGGAAAAAAGACTGCCCATCACCAATGCCACCAAGAAAAGGAAGGAAGGAAATCCAGTCAAGACAAGTGATGAGACGCGCCACATAATCTTTTCGATCCCAGTTGGAAATTCATAATTCCAAGCGGCCACGTGCAATCCACCAAGGAGTGACCATGTGAACAACAATAGAAGCGCTACACCTCCAGAGTCGGAGTTGCCAGGCTTCACAAGATCTGTCCAGTCTCGTTCATTTGCACGAATCGCCATATTGTCCTATCCATATGTATCAATGTGAGGCCGAATGTATGTTGCGAGAGATCGTGAATTGACACTCACCGACACCTTCTTCCAGCTATTCCCTCTCAATGATGTGCTTTCGTCATCAGCATTGGTTTTAGAAGGTGCGTCGCGTCTATGGAACACGTGGGGGCGGTCAGCACAACGTGGCTTTTTCCACCAGAAAAACAGCAGTGGGAATGTAAGCAGAGCCATGCAGACGGTATCCAGCTCTAGTAGTGTCACAGGGAGATGATTGACAAGCCGAACAATGAATTGGGTGGCAAACCAGACTAGTTGAATAATGAGAATCGCCTTCCCAAGGCCATCGGAGGTGCTCTTGTCTTTGATGTCCTCCTCCAGTAAAATGGGGTTTATGATTACCTCTGCTTCCACAAGGATCAGAAATTCCTCATCATCGATTACCCTGGTGCTTGTCCCATCGTGGAGAGCAAAGCCACCATTGATGACAAAGTGGCTATGGGTCGTGATTATACGAAACAACAGTTTATCGATTGATAGAGGGACCCACCCCGAAAGCATTGCCTGATCTTCCTGGCCGTGAACCATTCATCAGACGCACTAAGAATCATGAACTCGGGAGCGAAGAACGTGATAAGCATCAGGGAAAACCGGAGTGAGAAAACATGAATTCGTTTGTAGTCAGGAGGAGGGATAATTGGATGGATCACATGCCAGACGCAGATCAAGAGAGTCAGGCCACAGCTAGCCAGTATGCTCCAGAGACTACGATAGTTGCACGCCGTTGCGTCACAAGATGGACACTCATCTGTACTAGTTACGTTCGTCGAAGCAGCTTGGGCAATCTGGAAGAGGTACAGAATGGTGAACCAACCGCAGCGGAAGATCATGGTGGGCGAAAGAAAGTCGAGAATGAATGCTCGCAACCCAGATCGTTCGCAGTGAGGACTACAGCCTTCCACGTGGACGAGACCACTGGAGGTCCAGTCCCACCCAGAGTATTTCTCGAACCTTCGCTTTGCACATCGACGCCATTGGATAAAGCTGAGCCTCAATAAAGTAATCAAGCAGTTGAACCAGCGCAGGAAGAAACACGCATCTAGTAGTAGGCCAAAATAAACACATTGGTCCCCCCAACCAGCAAGCTGGACCTAGAAAGCGTTTGGGTATGCCAGGGCTCGATCACCCACGGAGGTTCCCGGTCTCAAGTCAGTGTTCGAAGGGAGGTCCTTGGGTCGGGCTGCGAAATCTGTTTGCTCGTCCGTCGGACACCCCTAGGATAGGTGTCGAGCTGTGAACAGTGCCATGTAAGGTGCAAGCGGAGATGGGATAGGCTGGCTGTGACTTCGAGCCTACAAAAGAACCCGTCTGGGACCACAGCTACCTGACCGTCGATATTCTGAAACTGTCTGGAGTACCAGCCGCCAGTATAGCGCCCCGTCGAGAGATTCGGACCCACCTATCATGGTCATACTGCATGATTGTTCATTCTGTCAACCCGCATACCTCCCTTGATAGAAGGTCGAGGTTACACCTTTCAAGTCCGCATCAATTGCAGTGTCGGTTTGTCACCAAGCGTTATTTCGGAAACGAGACGTAGACCTTAGTTCATGTTCGTCTTTTAATACAGCTACACATGAGGTGGGTTCGGCGTGGCTAATATAAAACATTGTCACTGCATCGTGTACCCAGGATCACAGAGGAACGCCAGTCCATTGCATTGAGACGAGTCCTGTGAGGCGAACGACATGGTACAAGGAGAAACTAGCATGTAGGTAAAGTGAGCTAGATATGTGGGATGTAATTGGTCCATGGAATGATGATATGTGCAGAAGGTGGAAGTGAACGAAGGCTCGCAAGCATAAGAGCCACCAAAGTTAGTCGGCATGTTACACCAGCGTAGATATCAAACCAAAACAGACATAGATTAGTCTGATAGGAGATTCTGGAGCAAAGCATCAAATACAAGCCATAGAGGAGCGCGAACCCAATCAATCCAAGTGATGAGACGCGCCACAGAATCTTTTCGATTCTAGTTGGAAATTCATAATCCCAAGCAGCCACGTGCAACACGCCAAAGAGTAACCACACAAGCAAAAATTGAAGGCTTGTGTAATGAAAAGAAGAAGAGTGAACAGGCACCATAAGGTCAACCCAGCCTCGTTTCTTTGCACAAATCTTCAAATTGTCCTATCGATATGTATCAATGCGAGGCTGGATGTATGTTCCCAGAGCAGCATGAATTGACGCCCACCGACACCTTCTTCCAGTTGTTCCCTCCCTTTAATGATGTTCTTTCGTCATCAGGATTGGTTTTAGAAGATGCATCGCGTTTATGGAACACGTGGGGATGGTCAGCACAACGTGGCTTTTTCCACCAGAAAAAAAGCATCGGAAGTGTGAGCAGAGCCATGCAGACAGTGTCCAACTCTAGTAGCGTCACAGAGAGACGATTGGCAAGCCGAACGACGAATTGGGTTCCAAACCAGACTAGCTGAATAATGAGAATCGCCTTCCCAAGGCCATCGGAAGTGCTCCTGTCTTTAATGTCCTCCTTCAGTAGAACGGGGTTTATGATTTCATCTGCTTCCACAAGCTTCAGAAATTCCTTGTCATTGATCACCGTGGTACTTGTACCATCGTGGAGAGCAAAGCCGCCATTGATGACAAAGTGACTATGGGTCATAGTCCACCACTCACAGCCACGTTCTAAAGATGGGTGATTATATGAAACAATAGGTTATCGACTGATAGAGGGACCCACTCCGAAAGCGTCGCTTGATCTCCCTGGCCGTGAACCATTCTTCGCATGCACCATAAACCATCGTCTCGGGAGCAAAGAAGGTGACAACCATCAGGGAAAACCGGAATAAGATAACATGAATTCGTTTGTAGTGAGGAGGAGGGAGAATTGGATGGACGGCATGCCAGACGCAGATCAAGAGTGTCAGGCCACAACTAGCCAGTATGCTCCAGACACTACGATAGTTGTACGACGTTACGTCGTAAGATGAACCCCCATCCGTAATAGATACGTTCGTCGGGGCAGCTTGGGCAATCTGGAAGAGGTACAGAATGGTGAACCAACCGCAGCGGAAGATCATGGTGGGTGAAAGAAAGTCGAAACTACTGAGAATGAATGCTCGTAGCCCAGGTCATTCACAGGCCTCGAGGCTTCAGTGAGGACTACAGCCTTCCATGTGGACATGGCCCATTGGAGGTCCAGTTCCATCTACTTCTCGAACCTTCGCGCTGTATATCGACGTCATTAAGTAAAGCTGACCCCCAATAGAATGAAGAAGCAGTTGAACCAGTGTAGGAAGCAACACACACCTAGTAGTAGACCAAGATAAACACATCGGTCCCCCCAAACCGGCAAGCCGGACCTCGAAAGCATTTGGCTGTGCTGGGGCTCGATCGTCCGCTTCAAGCCAGTGTGCGAAGGGAGGTCCTTGAGTCAGGCTGTGAAATCTGTTTGCTCGTCGGTTAGACACCCCTAAGATAGGTGTCGAGGTGCGGGCGGAGATGCGATAGGGTGGGTGGCTGTGGCTTCGAGCCTGCAAAGGAACTCGTCGGGGGCCACTGCTACCCGACCGTCGACATTCTGAAACTGTTAGAGTACCAGCCGCTAGTATATAGTAAAATTAGCTACCAACACCAGACAACCCAATCGGGAAAGTGAGAACTGTCCAGTGTGCACAATGCCACCCAGCCGAAGCAAGTGATAACACGGGCCATAGAGTACTTTCGATTCCAGTTGGAAATTTGTAATTCCAAGCGGCCATATGCAACCCGCCAAGGAGTAACCATGTAAACAATAGAACGAGTATGCGAGAGCTGTCAGCGTCAACCTTCAAGAGCCTTCGCCAGTCTTGTTTATCTGTAATAATAAGAATAAGTTTCAAATCATCCAATAATGAAGTCTTCGGCACGCTGACGTCCTGATATTATGAATTGACACCCACCGACACCGTTTTCCAGCTATTCCTTGTCTCCGACGATGTACTTTCATCGTCAGGGCTAGTTGTGGAAGGTGTGTTGCGTTTGTGGAACACATGGGGACGGCTAGCACAAAGTGGTTTTTTCTGTTGGACTAAGACACGCTTATATCAGTACATTGGGGTGTGGTACCCCACAGAGTCTGAAGTCAGTGTGCAGAGGGAGATCCTCGGGTTATGCTGATTAATCTATTTCCTTGTTCCGTTGGACGCCATCCCTGGGATAAATCTCGAATCATGAACAGCACAATGTAAAGAATGAGAGGGATAGGGACAAGCTGACTATAGTTTCAGGTCTCGTTGGGGGGGGGGCACCACCTGACCGTCGACATTCCAAAACCGTCCAGAGCACCAGACGCTGGCAGTATAGCGCCCCGTCAAGAGATTCGGACTCCCCTGTGAGGCCAGCCAGGCCAGGAGAAACCAGGCCCTTCGGGTGTGCTCCTCCCTCCATTTTCTCGTGTCCATGCAACACCCGCGGTAAAACAGACTACTTTGTGTTCTGGCTCACAAGGGTATGAGGCACTGATGAGTAACGCTGGCGCAGGCGTTGACGGAGGGGAAGGCCTCTCTCACGTGATGTCTGCAAATATTCCCCTTTGGTGTGTAAGTAAGGCGCCCGGCGCTCCCACTCAAAGTCTCCTGAGCTTGGTGGGTGGCCGTTGTGCCTCTGAACAAAAGGAAAGAAGAAGTTGGTAGAGCGAACGGTACAGTTTTCTGACATGACACTCACACTTCTAACCGAGTGCAATTTGAGACTCGAGAGTTACTTGCGGCGAGGCGCCACTGAAAGAAGCAACAAACTACACGATCGCAACCGAGTGTCAGCCGGAACACATACTTGGGGTTATTGGTATGACCCAGATGGAAATGCTCAGCGCTGGAGTGCTCAATGGTGAGTGCCACGCCGTCTGTTTCATGTGGATGGCATATGAACTTTGTGGTAGTCAGATGAAGTTGCTGTGGCGATTCACACTCTTGCTTGACATATTGATACAACCTCGAAACCCACAACGATCTATCGAAGCAACAATCATCCTCGCCTTCCTCCACGCCCATCCTCGACCCGGTGTCTCAAGTGCCAATGTTGCACAGGAGAAGCTCAAAGCTCGCGAGCTTTTTGGTCAAGTAACTGAAGCTATCGGAACGGATGAAACGGACATGTGAACGCACCCAGTCGGATCGCAAACGTGCTAAACGATGACATGGAGATGTACGTCGAAATGGCACACCTGTGGCAGGAAGACAATGTGGAACGAACAACGAAAGCTTTCCGTGATGCTGTCCGAGTCAGTGCGGCGAGTGATCAGGCAGATCCTCGGCTGTTGAACAATCTCGGTGCTCTCCAACACATGGAAGGCAACTTGGTCGAAGCGCGAGCTATGTATGAAGATGCGCTGACAAAGGCTGCGACTCTTAGCCCAGAAGACGGAGAAGCCATGTCGACATCCATATTGTATAATCTTGCGAGGGTGTACGAGGACAGTGGGGTGCACACGATAGCTAAAGAGGCGTATGACAAGCTCCTTTCTCGACACCCAGAATACGTGGATGGTTGGTCTTCCATTCAGCTCTGCTAGAGACGGGTTTTCATATTAACACAAACAGCCAAAATCCGACAAGCAAAGATGCTTGCGAATCTCGGACAGCCTAGTGACGCTCATGAACTGCTCAAGCAGGCCTTGGTCACCCAAAATACGAATCTGAACCTCCGCGCATTCTATACTTCATTCCTCCTTTAGCACAACGTGAAGGGAGCGAAGGATTTTGTGTTCGCCACGCTAAAAGATCACGAAAGACATGACGTCTATTCGCTATGTGCTGCTGGGTGAATTTTGTACTCGCAAAGTCGGGATAGCCGAGATCCGAATCCCAAGATGGTAGAGGAGCGGAAGCGCGACTTTCAACGGCGGTCGAAGCATATCACAAGGCTCTCCAGCTGTACCTGCTTTGTGCGGTTGCTGCGCAGGGGCTTGCGATCGCAGTTGCGGAGGATGCGTTGGGAACGATGAGCGGACTACCTCCTGTATCAGCGGTTGACGATGCTCAGCGGCGGTTGAAGAATTCGCGAGGAGCATTGGATGTGTTTGCAAAGATTCGGGAGACGCTGAATGATGGGAGCGTCTATGTGAACATGGGTCACTGCTACTATGCACGGGACGAGTTTGACCGGGCGATTGAAAGTATGGGTGATTCCTTTCTGTGATCGCATGTTGACTAAATGTTTGTAGTACGAGACGGTATCGGACAAGTTCCACGGCGGTCAGAATGTGCCGGTGCTGATGTGTTTGTGTCGTTCATGGTACACCAAGGTTACGAGGGAGCAAGCGTCAGCAGCCATGCACACTGCATTAAAATACGCCCAGAGGGTGAAGTATCTTCTCTCCCCGCTGACGACGATGTCGTTACATTGGATTAATGGCACTGACACTTTCCCCTTCCCTCCACTCAGGCATTTCACCTTCAGCCGAGCGACAAGGCGATCATGTACAACATCGCGATGATCCATCAGAAAATGGCAGATCTCATGTTCGGACTCGGTCCCGCTAGGCGGACACTTAAAGACCTCGAATGGGCGATCACGCAGGCTAACCATGCACAACGGTACGTTTTTGGTGTCTGCTCTATCTCTCTCCTGCTACCGCTGACCATAGTGGGCGATGGACACAGTACGTTTGCTTCATTGGCAGCCGATAGGTCGCAATTTTTGCCATACAGTCTGGAAGTAGCAGATCAGCGACGGAAATATGGGGAGAGCATGCTTCGTCGGGCGGAGGAACATCTCACGGCTCAGAGGGAGTTCGAGGCAGAGGCGCAAGCGAGACTGGAAGCTGCGCGACAGAAGCGACAAGAGGGAGGCAACGGCAAAAAGCCCGCGAGGTCTGTCGTGCCCGTTTTTCTTCATTCGTCGTCGTCACTAGCGCGCGGTACGGCGACAGAGGGCAAAGATGGAGGAACTGCGTGTACAGGCTGAGAAGTTAGCGGAGGAATGGCGGATTGCGCGAGAGCGAGCGCTGGAGTGGACAAAGCAGGTCGCGATTGAGAGTGACGAGGAACGAGAACGCAAATCGAAGCGCTCGATCAAGAAGACAAAGGCTGATGCGGAAAGCGGGGACGAGGGTGCGGCGACGCCTTCGGCACCCAAGAAGAGGCGGAAGGGAAAGCTCAATCGGTCTACTGATCAAGCAGGGGAGGAGAACGAGCAGCTGTTTAGTGACGAGGATGTGGAGAACAAGCCGGCGAAAAAGGTGAGTGGTGATTGTGGACTATCTCGAGCGGTAGGATTGACGGGTGTTGGGATAAAGGGGGGTTACGAAGAAGCGGGTCGTTCGGGATGATGAGGATCCAGAGGCGGCTGGTGGCGTGTTTCGGGTGGCTATTTTGGTTGTAGATGGACTGACGTGCGTCGTAGCAAAAGTATGGAATATATTTCGGACACGGACGATGAAGAGATGTCATGGCATACCTGTTGTTTTTTTCTTGCTCTCTCCTCTGACTAGTATATATTTGTTGCTCTGATCATGCATTGTACATACCGCATGACTGTTTATTTTGTCACCCCGCCTTGTCACCCCGCGTACCTCCTTCGATAGAAGGTCGGACGCTACACCATGAATTAGGTGGGAATGTCTGGGTCGATGCACGGATGCAAGTCATTTCTGAATAACGCTTGGCGACGGAATGATACCGCACTTGAACGTTCGTTTTAAATGCTGCTACACATGGGGTGGGTTCGACGTGGTCCTGATATAAAACATTGTTGCCGGAAACATGGATTAAGTATCCGGTCACGGAGGAATGCCAGTGCACTGCACTGAGACATGTCCTTTCAGGCGAACAACATGGTATGAGGGAGAAGCTAGCATGTAGGTGAAGCAGACTAAATATGGGGGATATAATTGGTCCATGGGATGATGATATGTGCGGAAGGTGGAAGTGAACGAAGGCTGGCCAGCATAAGAACGACCAAAATCAGTCGGCACGTGACACCAGCGAGGAAATGCATCCAAAGCAGAAGCTCACCACAGTCAGGAAGGCCAACAGTTTTCCCTGCTGCCACCCCCACAAAAGTAAAGAGACAGTAGGGTGGTAAACCAGTCAAAACAATTGATGACACGCGCCACAGAATCTTTTCAATCTCAGTTGGAAACTCGTAATTCCAAGCAGCCACGTGCAATCCTCCAAGAACTGACCATGTCAACAGAAATAGAGACAATACATTATCCGAAGAAGAGTTGCCAGGCATCACAAGATCACGCCAGTCTTGTTTCTTTGCACGAATCTTCAAGTCGTCCTATTTACACATATCAATGTGAGCTGAATGTATGTTGCAAGAGTATCATGAATTGACGCCCACCGACACCTTCTTCCAGCTAATCCTTCTCAATGATGTGCTTTCGTCATCAGCATTGGTTTTAGAATGTGCGTTATGTTTATGGAACACGTGGGGGCGGTCAGCACAACGTGGCTTTTTCCACCAGAAAAAAAGCAGTGGGAATGTGAGCAGAGCCATGCACACAGTATCCAGCTCAAGTAGCGTCACAGAGAGATGATTGGCAAGCCGAACGATGAATTGGGTTTCAAACCAGACCAGTTGAATGATGAGAATTGCCTTCCCGAGGCCATCGGAGGTACTTTTGTCTTTGATGTCCTCCTCCAGTAGAATGGGGTTTGAGATTTTATCTGCTTCCACAAGGCCCAGAAATTCCCCATCATCGATTATCCTGGTGCTTGTCTCGTCATGGAGAGCAAAGCCACCATTGATGACAAAGTGACTATGGGTCATAGTCCACCACTCACAGCCATGATCTAAAGATAGGTGATTATATGAAACAACTCGATTGATAGAGGGACCCACTTCGAAAGCGTTGCTTGATCTCCCTGGCCTTGAACCATTCTTCAGACGCACTAAGAATCATGTACTCAGGAGCAAAGAAGGTGATAACCATCAGGGAGAACCGGAGTGAGAAAACATGAATTCGTTTGTAGTCAGGAGGAGGGATAATTGGATGGATTGCATGCCAGACGCAGATCAAGAGAGTCAGGCCACAGCCAGCCAGTATACTCCAGATACTACGATAGTTGCACGCCGTTGCGTCACAAGATGGACACCCATCCATACTAGTTATGTTCGTTGAGGCAGCTTGGGCAATCCAGAAGAGGTACAGAATGGTGAACCAACTGCAGCGGAAGATCATGGTGGGGCATGAAGGAGTCGAAGGAAATGAAAAGGCAGACAAGGAAGCTAAGGAAGCAGCATCTAACACACACTCATCAAGCAGAGCACATCGTCTACCCATTATGCTAAGAACTAACCCTCTTCCACTCAATATATCAGCAACACTGCAAAAACTTCATAGTGCGACCACAAGCCACTGGTCCAGGCACTGGTCCTCATCGCCAAGATACCCCGCCATGAACAAACTCGACAGAAAGCTACTCTCGGGCTCCTTCTTAAAGCTAACTAAGACACTTCGTCGTAACCAATCCACTGCACTCATCTGGCTTCGAACAAACCACTGCCCATTGAATAGCTACTTGCATAGGATATGAAGGCTACTGTCTCTGAATTGCACCTACTGCGGAGCCAAATCTGAAACGAGAACTCACTTCCTCAATCAACGTGCAAGCCTATTGGCATATTGGCATACACATCACGTGCACTCTGGTATATATCTCGCCGCACCGCGTAGATGTAGCATAGTCGCCCCTTGTCTTCGCCTCTCGTAGTTGCATATAGATCGTGGTCAAGTTCTTTCCCGCCCGATCACTCAGTGTTCCCGCCATTGCCACGGTGGGCTTTCAGTCTGGCAAGACTTGGAGGCGTCGTTTAATTTTCTCACCCCGCTGTGACGTGCGGAAGTATCTGTGTACGTTCGGATGATCGGCTACCACAGCCATGTATTGACCTCGACAAAATCAAAAACGAAAGAGAGGTTATTGCGCCGATTCACACTCTTGACACACCTCGAACCTACGACGATCTGTCGAAGCGACGTCATCCTTGCTTCCCTCCGTGCCCATCCTCGACGCGGTGTCTCGAGCCCAAATGTAGTACAAGAGAAGCTCAAAGCTCGCAAGCTTTTTGATCAAGCGGCTGAGGCTATCGGAATGGACGAAATGGAGATGCGAATGCACTTAGTCGGATAGCAAGCGCAGCAGGGAGCATGCGATGACTACATGGGGATTTTCAGGCTGAAGGCTTAGTATTGAACAGACTCGCAAGTTTTTTTCTCAACACCTAGAACATGTGGATGGTTCGTCTTCCATTCAACTCTGCTACAGACAGGTTTTCACTGACGAACGCAAACAGCCAAGGTCCGACAAGCAAAGATGTGTGAATCTCGGACAGCCCAGTGACGCTCATGAGCTGCTCAAGCAGGCCTTGGTCACCCAAAATACGAATCTTAACTCACGCGCATTCTATACTTTTTTCCTCCTTCAGCACAACGTGAAGGGAGCGAAGGACTTTGTGTTCGCCACGCTAAAAGATCACGAAAGACATGACGTCTATTCGCTGTGTGCTGCCGGGTGGATTTTGTACTCGCAAAGTCGGGATAGCCGAGATCCGAATCCCAAAATGGTAGAGGAGCGGAAGCGTAGCGTAACTTTCAACGGGCGGCCGAGGCGTATCACAAGGCTCTCCAGCTGGGCCCACTTTGTCCAGTTGCTACACAGGGGCTTCCAATCGCGGTTGCGGAAGATGCATTGGGAACGATGAGTGAGCGAACTGCATCCCGTATCAGCATGTGACGATGCACAGTGGCGGTTGAAAAATTCGTTGGGTGTGTTTGCAAACATTCGGGAGACGCCGAATGATGAATATACCCTCGTATAGATGTCGCCATGGCTCCTCCGTCATCCGGGCTAAGAGTCACCGCCTTGTCAGTGCATCCTCATACGTAGACTTCCACGAAGCTCCGCGCGTTGTAGGGCACCGAGACTGCTCAACAGTTGAGAAGCCGCTTGACTACTCGCCGCACTGACTCGAACAGCATCGTGGAAAGCTTTCGTTGTCCGTTCCACGATGTCTTCCTGCCACAGGTGTGCTATTTCGACGTGTATTCCCATGTCATTGTTCAGCGAGCGCCTATGTCAAAATGGGTCACTGCTACTACGCACGGGATAAGTTTGACCGGGCAATTGAAAGCGTGGGTGATTCCTTTGTGATGACCACATGTTGACTAGATGTGTGCGGTACGAAACAGCATCAGACAAGTTTTACGGCGGTTAGAATGTGCCGGTGCTGATGTGTTTGTGTCGTTCATGGTATACCAAGGCTACGAAGGAGCAAACGTCAGCAGCCATGCACACTGCATTAAAATACTCCCAGAGGGTAGGGTATCTTCTCCCATGTCGTTGCATTAGATCAACGGCACTGGCGCTTTCCCCTTCCCTCGACCTAGGCATTCCACCTTCAGCCGAGCGACAGGGCGATCATGTACAACGTCGCGATGATCCAGCAGGAAATGGCGGAGCTCATGTTCGGACTTGGTCCCGTAAAGCGGACACTGAAAGACCTCAAATGGGCGGTCACGCAGGCCAACCATGCACAACGGTACGTTTTTGGTGTTTCCTCTATTTCTCTCTCACTGCTGCTGACCATGTCGGGCGATGAGCACAGTACGTTTGCTTCATTGGCAGCCGATAGGTCGCAATTTTTTCCGTACAGTCTGGAAGTAGCAGATCAGCGACGGAAATGTGGGGAGAGCATGCTTCGTCAGGCGGAAGAACATCTCACGGCTCAGAGAGAGTTCGAGGCAGAGGCGCAAGCGAGACTGGAAGCTGCGCGACAGAAGCGACAAGAGGAGAGGCAATGGCAAGAAGCGCTCGAGGTTTGTCATTCCCATTTTTCTCCATTTGTCGTCGTCACTGACGCACGGTACGACGACAGAGGGCAAAGATGGAGGAACTGCTTATACAGGTGGGAAGTTGGTGGAGGAACGCCGGATTGCGCGACAGCAAGCGCTAGAGTGGACAAAGCAGGTTGCGATCGAGAGTGACGAGGAACCAGAACGCAAGTCGAAGTGCTCGGTCAAGGAGACAAAGGCTGATGCCGAAGCGGGGACGAGGGTGCGGCGACGCCTTCGGAACCTAAGAAGAGGCGGAAGGGAAAGCTCAATCGGTCTGCGGATGCGGGAGGGGAGGGGAACGAGCAGCTGTTTAGCGATGAGGATGTGGAGAACAAGCCGGTGAAAAAGCTGAGTGGTAATTGTGGACTGTCTCGAGGGGTAGCGTTGATGGGTGTTGGGTAAGCGGAGTGCGAAGAAGCGGGTTGTTCGGGACGATGAGGATCCGGAGGCGGCTGGTGGACCTCGGAAGAAACAGCTGTGCTTGTTTCGGGTAGCTATTTTGGTTGTAGATGGGCTGACGTGCATCGTAGCAAAAGTAAGGAATATATTTCGGACACGGACGATGAAGAGATGTCATAGCATACTTTTTTTTTTCTTGCTTTCCTCTGATTAGTATATATTTGTTACTCTGATCAAGCATTGTACATACTGCATGACTGTTTATTTTGTCACCCCGAATTGTCACCCCGCGTACGTTACACCATGGACTGGGGAAGAATGTCTGCGTCGATGCGCGATTGCAAATTGCAAAATGACACCACAATTGATGGAGAGTTGAACGTTCGTCTTTAAATGCTGCCACACATGGGGTGGGGCCCTGATATAAAACTTTGACGCTGGAAACACTGCATCATGTACCCAGGACCACGGAGAAACGCAAGTGCACTGCATTACAATAGTGAGGTGAACCACATAGTATGAAGGTGAAGCTAGCATGTAGGTGAAGAGAACTAAATATGGGGAATATAATTGGTCCATGGAATGACGATGTGCGCAGAAGGTGGGAGTGAACGAAGGCTCGCAAGCATAAGAGCCACCAGAATTAATCGACATATTACACCAGCTAAGAAATTAAATGCAAGCAGAAATCCACCAATCCAACCATCGGGAATTTCCAATACCACCACTGGCAATGCCGCCACGAAAAGGGAGGGTGGTAATCCAGTCAAAGTGAGTGATGAGGCGCGCCACAGAATCTTTTCGATTCCAGTTGGAAATTCGTAGAAACACTACGTCATTTGGAGAGTTGTTTTGAAGGGCTGCTTGAAGAGGAGTTGCCAGGTATCACAAGATCACGCCAGCCTTGTTTCTTTGCACGAATCTTCAAAATGTCCTATTTACACATATCAATGTGAGGCTGAATATATGTTGCTAGAGTATCATGAATTGCCACTTACCGACACCTTCTTCCAATTATTCCCTCTCAATGATGTGCTTTCGTCATCAGCATTAGTTTTAGAATGCGCGTCGCGTTTTTGGAACACGTGGGGACGATCAGCACAACGTGGCTTTTTCCACCAGAAAAAAAGCAGTGGGAATGTGAGCAGAGCCATGCACACGGTATCCAGCTCTAGTAGCGTCACAGAGAGATGATTGGCAAGCCGAACAATTAGTTGGGTTCCAAACCAGACCAGTTGAATAATGAGAATTGCTTTCCCAAGGCCTTCAGAGGTACTCTTGTCCTTGATGTCCTCCTCCAGTAGAATAGGGTTTGTGATTTCATCTGCTTCCACAAGCTTCAGAAATTCCTCGTCATTGATCACTGTGGTACTTGTGCCATCGTGGAGAGCAAAGCCACCATTGATGACAAAGTGACTATGGGTCATAGTCCACCACTCACAGCCATGATCTAAAGATGGGTGATTATACGAAACAACAATTTAGGTTGATAGAGGAGCCCACCCCGAAAGCGTTTCCTGATCTCCCTTGCATTGACCCATTCATTACATGCACTAAAAATCATGAACTCGGGAGCAAAGAAGGTGATGAGCATCAGGGAAAACCGGAGTGAGAAAACATGAATTCGTTTGTAGTCAGGAGGAGGGATAATTGGATGGATTGCATGCCAGACGCAGATCAAAAGAGTCAGGCCACAGCTAGCCAGTATGCCCCAGACACTACGATAGTTGCACGCCGTTGCGTCACAAGATGGACACCCATCCATACTAGTTATGTTCGTCGAGGCAGCTTGGGCAATCCGGAAGAGGTGCAGAACGGTGAACCAACCGCAGCGGAAGATCATGGTTGGCGAAAGAAAGTCGAGACTGCTGAGAATGAATGCTCACAGCATAGATCATTTAGTGTACAGCCTTCCATATGCACATGCCCTCACTGGGGGTCCAGTTCCATCCAGAGTACTTCTCGAACCTTCGCTTTATACATCTGGGCCATTAAATAAAGCTGAGCCCCAATAAAGTGACCAAGCAGTTGAACCAGTGCAAGAAACACACATCTAGTAGTAGACCAAAATAAACACATTGGTCCCCCAAACTGGCAAGCCGGACCTAGAAACCATTTGGCTATGCTGAGGCTCAATCACCCACGGAGGTTCCCGGTCTCAAGTCAGTGTTCGAAGGGAGATACTTGAGTCGGGCTGCGAAATCTATTTGCTCGTCCGTCGGACACCCCTAAGATAGGTGTCGAGCCGTGAACAGTGCCATACAAGGTGCAAGCGGAGATGGGATAGGCTGGCTGTGGCTTTGAGCCCGTAAAAGAACTCGTCGGGGACCACAGCTACCCAATCCCCGACATTCTGAAACTGTCTGGAGTGCCAGCCACTAGTATAGTGCCCTATCAAGAGATTCGGACACACGTCGCATCAACCGTCTAGCTAGTTGCGAAGCGAAGGCGGGTGGGGATAGAGAAGACTTCAAGCTACTAGCGAGAGCGGGCCAGCCAGGTTAAGAGGAACCTTTCCAAGTGTGCTCCTCCCTGCACTTTCTCCTCCTACGCGACACCAACGATAGAGCCAATTACCGCGGTTTCTCGATGAGTGACGCTGGCAAGGCTATTACAACATACTTATAATCCAGTTCTCCCAAACACACAGCGTCGATGAGAATGCGCCCAGGGCAGTGTGGCACCACCATGGTACTAACATGTCCAGAGGTTGAGTCGGATGAGTGGATACATCGAGACATTTTAATGACTGGAATTCTAGGGTCGCCATCCAAAAACAAATGCAACCGCGTCTTCCCACTGAGGGGTCATTATTCTTGAGTGATCGAATAATCAGATTGCCTGTATTGGTGGTATACTTACACCCATCTTTTTTCCTATTTCTGAATCGACTGGGTGTAGCGCCACCAACTCTTGGGGATACCGGCTCTCCTTTTAAAATGGGTGTATTCAATATCAGGAAGGAGGAGGACAACCGCGACACTCACCACGTTGGGCTGGACGGTGGCCCAGCCCCTGGGGTATTACAATAATTTGCAAGGTGCGATCCAGAAACGAGCACGCGTTCTGCCTGTTTATCAGTTCAAATATTGCGTCCACTGCACCTGTTTCACACTGCTAACCCGACTGCAACATATTGACTTTCGACGATGTCTTTTTCCCAAGCTTACTAGTCTGGTGTTGCTTCGAAAACAAGAAGCAAATTTCTCTCATGAACCACCAAGGAGCTATTACGATCCAGCTGTAATCGATCGACCGCCCATCAAGCTCCAGCGACTTCAATCCATCAATACGATTGAATGACTTCACATCAACTTTTGAATGAAAGAAACCCACCCTCAACTTCATGCCTTGGTTCACACCCCACACCGTTCTCCACAGCCTTGCATATGTCCGGCATTGCAAGCGCTATCGCGACACAGATGAACACAGATATATCGGCCAGGTGCACACCTGGACACATTCGTCTCCCCCATCCGAAAACGCCTCATTCGAGTCCAACTGCGGATGCTCACCCCAAAATTTCTCCGGGTCGAATACTTCCGGATCAGGATATGCCTCTGGATCCAAGAAGATGGACCTGTGAGTGACCAAATGTTCCCAAGAAGACATGCTCCTTTAGGGATAATGCATCCTCGTAGATAGTGTCTTGTGTAGTAACATGCATCACTAACAGGATATATACATTAGTCACACCAAATGTGCTTATCCATGCAGGTGAAGATACGTACCCATTGGCACAACGACATTCCGTCTGAGGAGTTCCGCACAGAGCGCATTCACGTATGAAAGTGTGTTGCGATCCTCCGTAGTCGGAAGTCTCTCATGTCCAATGACGGTATCTACTTCTGCCTGTACTTTCTTGAACACCTTAGGGTATTTCGTCATGGCGGGGAAAAATGCAATTAACGCAGTCGGCATCCGCAACTGCTTCCGGAAATCATCATGTTCTAACGACAGTTGCCCGAACTCACGGTGTCCGACCTACCTGTAGTTCAGACGAACCTGTTGCAATAGCCATGAAAAGCCAGAGTGGTAATACCCTTACCCGAGAACATTGCAGAGGAAGCCCACTTGAGAATTTCCTCGTCCTTGGGACTGATACCCTCTTTGAAGGAGCCATGGGGTAGACGACGGTGCAGCGTCACCCTTAGCATGAAAACATTTACATCACAAATGCAAGGAGGGATATATACCAGTTGCTCCAATACAACGTGAAAGGAGTGAAAGTCTTTGTGTTCGCCGCCCTGAAAGATCATGAAAGACACGACGTCTATTCGCTGTGTGCTGCCGGACGGATTTTGTCAAAGTCAGGATAGCCGAGATCCGAACCCCAAGATGGTAGAGGTGGAACTTTCAACGCGCGGTTGAGGCATATCACAAGGCTCTCCAGCTGGACCCGCTTTGTGCGGTTCCTGCACAGGGGCTTGCGATCGCGGTTGCGGAAGACATGCAGGGAACGATGAGCAGACTACCTCCTGTATCAGCAGCTGACGATGCTCGGTGGCGGTTGAGGAATTCACGAGAAGCGTTGGATGTGTCTGAAGATCCCGGAGACAGTGAATGATAGGAGCGTCTATGTGAACATGGGTCACTGCTACTACGCACGGGATGAGTTTGACCGGGTGATTGAAAGCGTGGGTGACTCCTTTGTGATGACCGCATGTTGACTAAATGTTTGTAATACGAAACGGCATCGGACAAGTTCTACGGCGGTCAGAATGTGCTGGTGCTGATGTGTTTGTGTCGTTCCTGGTATACCAAGGCTATGAAGGAGCAAACATCAGCAGTCGTGCACACCGCAATTGATATACGCCTAGAGAGTAGAGCGTCTTCTCCCCCCCGTTGACGACGATGTCGTTACATTGGATTATCGGCACTGACATTTTCCCCTTCCCTCCACCTAGGCATTTCACCTTCAGCCGAGCAATAAGGTGATCATGTACAACATCGCGATGGTCCAGCAGAAATGGTGGAGCTCATGTTTGGACTGGGCTCCGCTAAGAGGACACTTAAAGACCTCGAATGAGCGATCAAGCAAGCCAACCATGCACGACGGTACGTCTTCGGTGTCTCCGCAATCTCTCTCTTGCAGCCGCTGACCATAGCGGGGGATGGACGCAGTACGTTTGCTTCATTGGCAGCCGCCGTTCTATTCATAGAGCTGTTCGCGCTTGTTCACCGTTGCTGCGGGGGCCAGTTGCCGGTGGGCCGGGGTTTTATTTCATGGTATGATATACGGTCTTCATTCCTGTGTATTATCCCCATTGTTACGCTACGTAAAGTTTGACAGATAAGCAGGCAGCCGGCTCGAACCTAAGATAGCGCAAATTGCAACAATCATAACAGAGTTCGACTGTATCAGCGCCGAACTCTCCAAATAAATAAGGATGGCCACGAGCACAGAGGTCGACACAAACTCCCGCTGAGACTGGACGTTCAATACCACGAGATGCCCTCTGCTGCATTATTTAAATCCATTAAAGTCTTTGACCACGACTACGCCTACCTGGATAGTGGTGCGCCCATATCCTTCGACTACACTACATGGGTGATATTGCATAGAATGGGGTTCAACGGAGGTCCGTTCGTTTCAATCGACTCTCGACGGCCGTGTATAGCACAATTGAGTTGGACTTCTTCGCCATGTAGCCGTTTTTCAGAGGCTCTTCCCTCTAGCTCGCGAGCATAACATCCGTGTTGTCAGCGTGAACAGACGCGGGTACCCACCTTCGAGTGGCTTTCGGGAAGACGAGCTAGAACGGATAGGATTCGGGAAAAAGTTTGAAGAGGCAGAACCCTTTTTTCGATCGCAGGGAATTGAAATAGCTACTTTCCTTGCTCAGTTTGCGACGGGGCAAGGTATCCCGTTGGCGAAAAAAGATAGCACCAGCGGTGGCATTGTTCTCATTGGGTGGTCTCTCGGAACGCTCCACCCACTTACAGTTTTGGCGTTTGTTGATGAATCGCCGCAGAAAATCCAGTCGACGCTCCGGAAATACCTCCATACAGTCTTCGCACATGGTGAGACTGCCATTAGCCTGTCCCATAAATCAGCATTGACTAGTTTTCTTTTTAGATACAGTTACCTTCACGCTTGGGCTGCCCAACCCAGAAATACTAGATAGCCGCCACTGGCTTGAGACAGATGATCGCAAGCGCTTTGAGGCCTTTTGTAACAGGGCGACCGCGCATTACATACACAAGAGCGTCACCTCAGGGAACATCGACGACCTTGAGTTCAGTAAGCCTTCTGACGCCCCGCATTCGCTGCGCGAACTTTCCTATGAACAGCGCATCGAATATACGCACCTGGAGGCATTTACCTTTACTGGCTGCGATGGAAAGCTCTTCCTTTGTGATCCAAGGGTAATTGTCAAACGTGCATTATTCGACAAAGCACGTGCCAGGGTGTTGCCCAACGTACGCGTGCGGTATATGAGCGGCGGGACAAGCGAAGGGGTGATGATATGGCCCCTGTGGGTGTTACAGAAGCACTTGAAGGACCCAAGGGAGCTGTACGGATTCGATGCGGAAACAGCGAGGGATATCAAGATGATTAACCAAGAGCAAGGAAATCACTTTACATTTTGGGAGGATCCGGAGAAGGCCATTGAACAGTATACTGGCACCATTAACTTGTAGTCATGCATTAGCCATGTGAACTGTTCATCTCATCACTTGACAAGGCAGGAAACAGATGGAAAAAGCGGAGCTCGACAGAATTGTCTCAATGTCAATGGACATGTACGTTGATAGGCGTTCCGTTCAGGTTCAGGGTCAAGCTGTTGGAAATTATAGATTACCTCAGCTATAGGATTACTTAATCAGTAGTACTTAGACATTTTGGCTACACTTTTTCCTTAGTGTCTACTAACAGTGGCTGAACTTAAAATCGCCAACCGAATTGGGAAGTGCCAGTGCCACCAAAAAGGTGGTGATCATCCACACTCAGAGCAAGTGTGATGACACACGCCACATAATCTTTTCAAGAAATTCATCATTATTCCAAGTGGCCATGTGCAATCCTCCAAGCAGTGAGCATGTGAGCAAAAATAGAAACAGTACGTTATTTGAAGAAGCTTCCAAGTGACACCAGATCAATTAATCTAGCTTCGTTTCCACTCGTATCAATGTGAGGCCGAATGTGTGTTGCGAGGGTATCATTAATTGACACTCACTGACACCTTCCTAGCTATTCCCTCTCAATGGTGTGCTTTCGTCATCAGCATTGGTTTTAGAATGCACGTCGTGTTTATGGAATACATGGGGATGGTGATCACAACATGGCTTGGCTTTTTCCACCAGAAAAAAAGCAGCGGGAATGTGAGCAGAGCCATGCACACAGTACCCAGCTCTAGTAGCACCACAGAGAGATGATTGGCAAGCCAACCAATGAGTTGGGTTCCAAACCAGACTAGTTGAATAATGAGAATTGTCTTTCAAAGGCTATCAGATGTACCCCCGTCTTTGACGTCCTCCTCCAGAACTTCTGCTTCCACAAGGCCCAGAAACTCCTGGTCATTGATCATCCTGGTACTTGTGCCACTGTGGAGAGCAAAGCCACCATTGATGACAAAGTGACTATGGGCCGTAGTCCACAACTCACAGCCACGACTTAAGTTCTACAAACAACAGTTTATCGGCTGATGGAGGGACCCACCCCGAAAGCGTTGCTTGACTTCCCTGGCCTGAATCATTCATCAGATGCACTAAGAATCATGAACTCAGGAGCAAAGAAGGTGATAAGCATCAGAGAAAACTGGAATGAGAAAGCATGAATTCGTTCAATGTCAGGATCATGTGCCAGACACAGATCAAGAGTGTCAGGCCACAACTAGCCAGTATTGTCTAGAAACTGTGATAATTGTTGATGTTGTGTCAAAAGATGAACACCCATCCATACTAGTTATATTCATCGAGGCGGCTTGGGCAATCTGGAAGAGGCACAGAACTGTGAACCAACCACAACGGAAGATCATAGTGGGTGAAAGAGAGTCGAGACAGCTGAGAATAAATGATCACAGCCCGGAATCAATCACATGCCTTGAGGCTTCAGTGAGGACCAAGTTCCATCCAGAGTACTTTTCAAGCCTTCGCTTTGCACATCGACGTCATTAAATAAAGTTGACCTCAATAAAATGACAAAGTGGTTGAGCCAGTGTAGGAAGAAACACGCATCTAGTAGTAGACCAAGATAAACACACTAGTCTGTGGGAAATGAGCAGCCAGGAGGGGAAGGCGCACGGCTGTGTAGTCGTACTCAGTTGCGTAGAAGAGACAACAGACTAATATAGGTTATCTGTGTAGTCGTACTACAATCTGGTAAGCTAAGAAACAGATAAGATAATCTCAAGTGAACATACCTCAGTCGCATAGAAGAGACAACGGACTGAGGTTTACAAGCGCTATACGAGCCTACTAAATACTATAAGTGCTGGCAACAAGGCACTGATGTGCTGCATGAACAAAAGTTTTGTAACTATGTTTTATCAGTCAGAAAGTCAATCAAATATTCAATCAGTCAAAGTATCTAAGTTATGGATGGTCATACGACCTGGTATCGTGTGTTCGCGTGCGCGTGTCTCGCTTGAGTTCGGTCCGGATGTGGCCGCACATGTGCTTGGTAATCTAACACTCCCCCTCAAGCCG
>JBBPKO010000363.1:0-26696 GCA_038089295.1 Xerocomus amazonicus
CTGCGTTCGTGGACATTGAACACTCCATTGGACACCTATCTAGAAGATGTAGGAAACAATCGAATGGAACGATTAGACATACCGTGTGCACGTTCCACTATCTCTCGGAACGCTGACCTAACCCGAACTGTTAGCTCACAATATTTCGACGAATATTCAGCACAACTGACTCCACATATGGCTTCAACGAGGGAGCTCTTTCCGGCTGACAAAATAAAGAGCTAGAGAGAATCTAATTCGAGCAATGTGGATACATACCAGACTGGCCACCGATAACGACAATGGATGGAACATCCATCACTGCCTGTGCACTAGTAGGGAACCGAAATTAATTATATGGAAAGAAAACATGGTTGTCAACTTACCCCAAGGATAGCAAGTCTCCTATCAATTGCATCAGCTCCCTACGCTTGCGGGTATATTCTGTCGACGACAAATCGACGTCATCCCAGCTATCATCTGGAGGGGAATGTCCCCCTGTCATTGTAGAGGAAATTGAATTGGCAGCAGACTGCCTTGGACGTCCTATTGTGCGGCCGAGGAAGGAAGGCATGGGTGACGGATGATAAAGAGGCAAAGGAATGCCGGGACAAGGAAAAGAACTGAGTTTTTATACTTTTTCATAAATGCTGTCGCATACTGCCATGTACAGCGAAATCCTGTGAGAGCCCTAAAGACAATGATTGGGACACCAGAGATTATCGAATCCCAACGTACCTTGAAACCTCGAGGGCATCGGAAATTGTTTCAGGGACTCGTTATCATCCAATGGGGAACCAATGGTGGGTTGGTTGACTAGCCCTGAAGGTGCGACGTCTACTGGATTCGCTTAGAGGGCCCACATCTTTGTGGGCGAGGATTCCCACCAAGCAGCAACAAGCAGTACAACGCGAACCAAGTATAGCCTGCAGAGTGAAACAGCATGCTCGAACCTTCGTCTTTGTCGGCGCGGATCCTCACCAAGCAGCAACGAGGAGTACAATGCGAACCCAGTACAGGTAGAGAGAAACGGCATGCTCAAACAATTACGAACCTTTACTACAGTATCCTGTACCGCCTATTGGCTTTACCGGATGATTGTGGGGGCATGGGGGGCGTATCAGGCAACAGAGACAGACATGGACCCACTGGACGCACGGTTTAGTAAAGCGGGAATAAAATGCTGCGGCGCACCCTTTTGGCGCAAATTGACCTCGTGTTCTTCGTCCCATCCTCGCTTCCTACGAAAGACCGAGCCATCTTGTCACAGGAACCGCTGGCATCGTCGATACCGGGACCACTCTTGTTCTCATCGCTTCTGGCGACTGACGTGTCTAGTTATCTCATAAGGCCCTGTGCGCTCAACACTGGCATCGGTGGGAATCCGAGCATGGTCTATCTTATCGTCAAGGATATCGTGTTGCCACCTTCCACTTGTTTTTGTTGTCAACGACTGGCGAGCATGTCGTTTATTGTGACGACCGCCACTATTATATATATCGAACAATCAGACTCCTACAAGCATAGTGTAAGTATCTTGTATTAATTTCCCGTATTGTACCCCTGCCACTCTTTAGGTCGAATGATAAGGTCCTGCGCAATGATACATATATCCAAGCTTGACTTGTGATAGGGACGAGTGTGCAAGTCAGAGAGCTGAATCGTTGAATTAAACAATCCATCCTTTGACTGGGTGCGTAGGTGAAATTGTCAATGGGGTACAAAGATGACCATGAGTTTTGGACAAGCATTGCGTAGGGGGTTTCGGGGAATGACACAATGTTCTCCGATACAACCAGATTCAATGTGAGATACCCCTCAATCCGTCGTGGTACAAACAACCCATACGAAGAGCCCGGATCACTGCGTCCTAAGAACAACCCATTCACATTTGCATCCCCAACACTCAATCCTCGACGCGCACAATAACCCATCTGCGCGTCAATAGATTAAAAATGCTCCCAAAGATCAACGTGATCAACGTGCAGCTCAGAATGATGACGTTGTACGGCATCGAAAAATCGGGCGTCGGGAGATCGACGAGGAGCGTCGAGGTGTACATCCGCTTCGGAATATGTGCGGTCTGGCCATCCGACCACGACGCGTTTGCGCGCGCATCCGTCCGCGTGGTGTGTGAAAAGAGGACTGCGGGTGGGAGATCCCAGCCTCTCATCGCGTCCGGGGGGTGTTCGGTGTATTTTAAAAACGTCTTGGAGAGTTCGATCGAAAGACGGAGCTTGCTTTTGGGCGGGATCGTTAGCGTGGCTTGCAGTGTCGACGGTCCGTGGTGGCCGTTGGCGAGGCGGAGTGGTGGGTGGTAGACGATGTCAGATACGACGTCGTCTGTATGAAAACACATGAGTAGTAGGGGGCGAGAGAGAGAAGAGGACGTGCCTCGAGGGACGCCAGCGACGTCCACTTTCATCGTGTGCATCCAGAGTGTTACGAGTGCAGGGAGCGTTTCGAGGTACCCGGTTGTTACGGGGATATGCTCGTTGTTCGTAAGGGAAACGTGCAGAATGCCACGTGTCTGAGTGGATCCGTAGAGCGTACGTTTGATCGAAAGAGGCGTCCGCGGAGGGGGAGAGGGGAATGCTTTGAAAGGGGTGAGTGCGGCACAAAATGTGCAAGTGAGGACATACGATACCGGAAAGTGTATTCTTCAGGCCAAGACATTCTGATATCAAGGGGGAGATCTGCCAAATCCGTCATCAGTATCCAGTATTTTCGAAAAGCAAAGACTCTTACGGGTCATTGGACTGTAAACGCTAGTGGTGTGATTGCTAGACACAGGTTCAGGTAAAAGTTCATAACCACGAACATCCGACGTGACAAGATGGACGGTGCTCGCACTTGCGACGGGACATGCTATATCGATGGTGCGATCAAACAATGACTGAAACGACCAATCTAACTCATCAACCTCTAGGTCAACCTCGACTTCCAACACAGTCGTACGTATCTCACCTCGTCGCTTTCCTCCACTCAGTCTGACTGGATTGAATACGGCCTGGACTGCAAGACTCAATTCAATCCCATTTTCAGTCGAACGTACGTGAATGCCTAAACCGTGCCAATCGGCGTCGAAGAGGCGTTGGGGGTTCAGCAGCCTGGCTAGGCCAGCACGGGACTTGCATGGTAAAAGCTTGAGGAACGGGGTGAGGTTCTCTGTGCACACGTGCTCCGAGGGTAGAGTAGCATATCGTAGGGCAAAAGGCATTGAGTCTTGGTAAAATGGCACGGATGACAGAGGAAAAGCAGTGACTGGAGAGGAACTACGTCGGTCATCAAGGGAACCAAGGGAGGCACAAAAAAGGCCGGCCAAGGCATTTCGCAGACCAATCCAACGATCGTCGATGCTGGTGAGAATTGCACATGGAGGTGCGTGGGTGTAACATCATAGTTCAAGCAGGGGAACTCACGACAGTGGGCCACCATCTGGCATCCATGCCCAAAGCTCTGCGCCAGAGCCAACGCTGGGATGGTAGGGGTATCCCCAGGTATCATAATTCCACTTTCCAGCGTTGAGAGAGAGATGAAGCTCCGTTACTGAATATTCGCGCAAAATCTGACCGAGGGTGAGTGGAAAGAGGGTGTAGTGCTGGGCTTGAGATGGTTTCGACCGAGTCCAATCGTAAGCACGACTTCGAGGGCCGAGTAACACGTACTCACCTGTGCTCTCCAAGTCGCGAGGATCTCGCGGTGCGGTGGCCCCAAGAAGGGTTGTAAATGTGAACGCAGTCACCACTTTGCCATCAATGAGTGGTCGGATGGTGAGGTCCTCGAGATACCGTTCGTGTTTTATGGCTGTTGTTGCCTTCGAAATTACTAGTGCGACGAACAAGCTGGAAAGCAATATCGACACGACCGTTTTCTTAGTCATGGTAGTCGTCCAAACTTTCAACTTCGCAACACTCCAAAAGGTTAGGGCGCCAAAATTCCTGGCACAGTCTTGCAGTGGATGTCTCTACAAAGACAAAGACAAAACGATAGTCAAGTTCGGCCCGAAATATCTACGGCACGGGACCAAAAAGGCGCCGAGGCGCTGTTTACCGCCGTCACTGTCAACCAAACACATCCTCCTACTGATTCCAACACCATTCGTCCAGCGTTTGTAGAGTTTACGATCAGACAGAGTTTGTATGACCTTATGTGGGTAAAATCCAAGCTACACTAGAATAATGCTGATTGCGGTTTAGCTATTTGTTTGATCAAAAGCTTCTTTGAACGGCCCACGGAATTCCAGATTGAAAACGAGGAAACTTTTATCAAGTATCATGTCAACATACCGGCCACCCAATCCTCTGATGCTCCCTGAATTGTTTTGTGATATACTAGATTTCTTTCATCCTGAAGTTTACCCAATTGATGCCCAAGCGCTACTCGCGTTGGCGCGAACACGCAGTGCCTTTTTAGAACCTTCGCTCAATCGTCTCTGGAGGAAGCTGTATTCGCTCAAACCGCTAATCCGTTGTTACACAAGAATAGAAGATGTCGAGAATGCGGTAGCTTCCCATTCAAATGCCTCGACGTGTTTTCTTAAAATTTGACTGGGCCAGGTCCCTCCAACGTCCTCACAACTTGCCATCATCGAGAGATACTCGTATCGCATTCGGGAGCTCACTGTTTACGACACTGCTTCCGCGCGCTTTTTGCAATGCATAAGCTTGCATCCCACTTGCCTTTTTCCAAACTTAATGATCCTTCGTTGGGGTTCTCCTCATCTCGATAATATTCCTATCATCTTTATCCAGCAGTTACTCAGCCCCTCTCTTATTTCTCTCGATGCAACCCTTGCCGAAGCAGATGGGGCGACTCTATCGTCCTTCCTCGATAACTACCCTCGGTGGTGCCGAAATTTGAAGTCTGTCGAATTTCGTTGTGCAGATAGGATACACTCCAATGTGATCATCCAGACACTTTCCCGGTCAATTTGCCGTCATGGCACTCTTGAGAACGTCGCTCTTCAAATTCCAATTGACCAACATGCCCTGAAATATTTGTCCACGTTGCCAACGCTCAAGGGTCTCTCTATTACCCTTTCAGAAAGCTTAAGACCCGACAAAGTCAAGTTTCTTCCTACAGACCCGCTATTCTGTGGCGCTCAGCTATTTCAGTTCTCAGTGTGGGATCTTGATCTTCTAATCATTCTCCTCCGACCTCGTGATCAAATATTCCATACCTTTCGTCTGTACCACCATGGTCGGCAGACATCAGAGGCTGTTCTTGGCCTTTTGGAGCTTGTCGCATCCAGACCCCACAGACGTCCCCTTTTCGAGGTTACGCTATCATTCTGGGATGTGTCGCATCCCATGTCAATGGACCGGATGGCCTTCGAGGCCATCCGGTATCAACTCTCCTACAAGACACTCCAACCGCTCATGAGTTTGACGTCACTTCGTGAGCTGTTCATCCAGTGGACCGACCAGTTCTCTTTAGATGATGACGAATTGGCTATCCTGGTTCGCTGCTGGCCCTTTCTGGACGTCTTCTATATCTACTGCGGCCGTGGGGGATATCCCCCTTTCTCAACCAAGCATGTAACCCTTCAAGGCTTAATTTCTCTCGTTCGTTTTTGCCCACGATTACACACGGTCGGTCTACCTATTGACGCCAGGCACGTCCCGGTTGTTAAAGAAGGCGCCCCTTGCGAAACGAACTTTGCCTGCCTCATAGTACCAGAGTCGCCGATCGATGAAGCGCTGCCAGTAGCAGAGTTTCTGTTCAAGCATTTTCCATGCATCACAGCAGTCGATGCAAGGTTTCGGCGTCCACCGGGCACGGACAGTTCACAGATCATGAAGTATGAACGAACGTGGGAGCTGGTTGAAAAACATTTGGGGAAGCTCCATAACCTTTTTGTCGACACTGCTGGATCTGATTCGGAGGGGTCTGACGACTGAGTCGGCTTGGGTGGGCTTTTTTGTCTGTTGGTTTTCTTTCTTGTTCTGTGACGGAGGAATGACGGGTTTTAGATCTCCTGGAGTAATGTAGTCTAGCATCATTCGGACTTCAATTATTTTATTAGATTAGAGAGTCCGGCAGGTGGGTGGCACTTTTCTTGTGATGTGATGGGGGCAAGCATCGCGTTTTCTGTGCAGATGGGAACACAGTTCCTTTTACGGTGTGCGAAGTGATGCCGAGTTCGGCCAGTGTGTCTAATTCTGTCTCGCCTGTTATGGAAGTGTCGGCCACCTGGTCAGACCCAGTGACCACTCTGTTCCTTGACTGTCGATATATTCGGTTCATTCGCGTCAAGGCCAAAATTTCACGGTAACTGCCTCAGTCCATACATGGGACACAAGGATAGAATTGTCTATGAAAATATAGTCTGGACACGGCAGTCAGGGATCAAAATGGAACCTTGGCGCTTGATTCGTGACTTGGGAAATTGCCCTTGAAGACTTTGGAGTCCGGGCCGTCGGAACGAGAGAAGGGAACCGATGTTTGGCTTTGAATAGCCGAAAGATCGGTAGGTCACAGGTATGTGGGACCATATGATCAGTTTCACCCCGGGAGGACGGCCCTGATATGGTGACATTATCTCCAAGTGCCAGCGTTCACCGGGTCGCTGTCCAGGCAACGTACAAAAGCCTCCTGATCCTCTAAATCCGCACTGCACCCATCGAATTTTCCGGGTCACCATTGTCGATTTCCCTGACGCTCCCGCACTCTTTATGGACGAAGAAAAAGAATCGACTAGACGAGTTTCCTCCCCTGGATCCCCATCTCCACCCTTGGCGACCCCCGAGGAAGAGAGGCGTCTCGTCAGGAAAGTCGACCTGCGCATCTTACCGATCACGTGTCTTCTTTACTTGTGTGCTTGTGAGTTACTGAGCACTTGACGTAGCCCTCCTTGACGTTGATCCTGGTTGGCACAATAGACTTGGATAGAGCCAACTTGGGAAATGCCCGTCTGCAAGGACTACCCCAAGAAACACTTCATGGCGATCCGACTGGCGTGCTCTACGATTGGGTGAGCTCGGCGTTCTACTTTTCATACGTGAGTTTTGCATTCGTGCGTTCTTTGCTGTCCGGGACGTCGTTTCAAAACTCTGCGAACAGATCCTCTGCCAAGTTCCTGCAACGATCATGTCGAAGCTTTTCCCACCATCGTACTGGATGGCAGTAACCGCCATTGGATGGGGGATTTGTTCCACACTGTCGGTACGTGTCATGACTCTAATCAAAGCTGTGCGGTGTCAACTTTGAACTATCGTTTTTCGGCACTATCGGATGGATAGGCATCTGCGTTCAACTTCGGAGGTCTCTTTTGCAGCCGGCTAGGTCTCGGCGTCTTTGAGTCTGGTTTCGGCCCTGCAATTCCGGTGTACTTTTGTGCGTGTCCGAGTTTCCTTTCTTGCGCTCTCTGAACTCGCTCACTGTTTTTGGATAGCGTTCTTCTACACCAGAACCGAGCTCGGTCTTCGTATGGGGTATTGGTTTGGGTTTGCAGCCATCGCAGGTGCTTTTGGAGGACTGATCGCGTTCGGTGTCCAACAAATTCATTTTGGCCTCCCTCTGACGACCAAAGGTGGGAGTGGGGGTGAGTCAGATTGGAGAATTCTGTTCTTAATCGAGGTATGACATGCATGCACTTGCACACCCGCCTTGGAAATGGACGTCTTTTTGTTAATTATGTAGGGTATACCAGCCATCTTACTTGGTGTTGTCACGCCGTTCGTTCTTCCCAATCGACCAGAGTCGACGACAATCTTCACGAAAAGAGAACGGGAGATTGCCTTGGAACGTGGTTCAAGGGGGACCAAGGCCGATACCGGAGCCGTCGTAAATAAAGGTGAGAAAATGTCGTTATCGATGATTGATTTTGCTGATCGTGGGTTGTAGCACACATTTTTGCAGCCCTCGCCGACTGGCGTGTCTATTCTGGTGGCGTAATCTACTTTGGTCTTAACTGTGCCTTGGCGAGTATTGCTGCGTTCCTTCCCACCATCATTGAAACCTTTGGATATAGTCCGTCTTCTGCCTTCATCTTTGTTGCGTCCCCTGACATATCCATATAGCCAACGCGCTTGCTCAACTCCTCACCGTCCCACCGTATGCAGTTGCCGCCATCGCCCTCTGCGGTGCTGCTTACTTCACGGATCGTTTCCAAACGCGTGGTCTTGTTGTCGCCAGTGCATGCTTCATAGCTGCGATCGGATATCTGATCGTGCTGGTCGTCCCGACTAACCCACATGCGAGGTACTTTGCCGTGTTTTGCGTCACCAGTGGGACGTACACAGGCATCGGCATCGTTATCGCATGGTACGCGCACAACCTCGGTTCAGAGACAAAGCGCGCGACGGGCATACCCATGTTCATGGCCATCGGACAGTGTGGGTCCGTCCTGGGTACCCACCTTTACCCAACGACCGACGGACCCCGATACATGTGAGTGGTTCGACGGGCCGCGTCGCCCCTTCCTCCGTGTGTCGATCTGAGGACGTTTGGGTTGTGCAGCACTGGCTTTGCGACGACGTGCGCGCTCAACGCGCTGGCTGGTGTCATTGCTGTCGTTCTCTACCTGTCGTACAAGCGGGATAACGCGGTACGAAACGGGTTGTACGGATGTCCTGATCTGGACGCGCCTGTCGACACCTCTGAGTTGGCCGACAAGGTGAGTATGAATGTTCTTCGGGGGCTGTGACGGCTGACGAGGGCTTTCTGGGCTTGGCGTAGACGCCCGGTTTTAGGTACATTCCATAAGGTCGACGGGTGGGGGGGGGGGAAACCGGTGTGGGTTTTCAGAGATGTATTGTCACTACCAATCTTATTATGATTCTTTTTCGACGACACGTGGGTGAGCGTCGACGTGTGTGTGGGGGGGTAAGTCCTCACTGCTGCAATCTGAGCGGTAGGTGGCGCTCTTTTCTTGGAAAGGTAGGCAAAGCTGTTACGGGCTACGTTTGTTCGCCGAGTTTCAGGCTGGTGAGCGGTGACCCGACACTACACCATCGCTCTTCTCGTTGGCTTGTTCGACCCGGTGCAGCGCATTCAGTCCGCTCCAAACAAGATGCATTCCCGAGGCACGGATTAAGGCTATTCTCTGTGGAATCCCTGGCCCAGTCTTGCTTACCACGAAGATCGTCAAGTCAACTGCCTTGACATTGGGGGGACGTTGGTGTTGTCGACGAGGACGGTTGCTTCAGTACTATCCTCAACGTATATCATTCCCCCTATTGAAAAAGGAGCCGAAATGTCTTTCTTTGAAGGTACTGTACAACTACGCAACTGGGAAATACGCTGGGATTTCAAGGTTGCTTTTGGATATTATTATCGCCAACAGACTGTCAGAACTGTCGTCAGGTTGCAGTTAGGGTCACCGAAATTTAAGAGGGGCACTGAGGACAGCGGTTCTAACGAGACTATGAAAAACGAAAGAGGTATGGATGGTTCGTGCTTTGAGTGCGAATGGACATCTTGATTTCATAGCAAGCCCACTGTATGATGAACTATGGTCAGAACTCGATCACGCCATTGATCTGGGACAGAAAATGGAGCGCTAACGTCTTATCTAGAGCAAAAGCACGAAAGGGTTAACAGAGGAGCAATTATATGGGCTGGTGCATATGCCGCAGTCGCTGTGGTGGATGGCAAATCGAATTTCACGTCTACATGTCGCATCTGGCCTAGATTATGTCGCAAGTCACGGTTTAGCGGGTTTTCACATTCGTTCGTTCTAAACTTTTTCTCTGGCCATACATCAGGAATTTTACAAGGATCTGTTGTTGTTCGGTATAACAGTCAAATATCGTGATCTATGCGCAATAGGCAGCTATGCTCTCCAGGACCAGCCATGCGGTGATGCTAGCGGACGAGAAATCCCTATTCATTACTCAGGTCATGTTGCAGGTTCGTGGTTCTAGTTCATCAGGATCGTACATACATCTGATAACATCCGCCTCTTTGGCGGGTCAAGCAGATTTATTCTCAGAAAAGTTCTATATCATTACTACGGAACGACAATGACGGTAGGCTACTGCAATAAACAGAAATGAAATACCACAACAGCCGGATGATCCCCGTCTCACAGATCGTCTCTACGGGAGAGATTGTCGAGGGTTGCTGTAAAAAAGAACAATCGTTCTCTCATGTTCGGTTCGACATTTGGGAATTTTGCGAGGGAGAATTTTTCAGATGGCGTCGAACAGGACGATCTTGGAAACGACATCGCTTGCGAGAGCCAATCCCTGGCACCGGGCGGACTGCTGGCAAAACAAGATGTCTGTTATTAAAAGTGGGCCCGTACTGTTGGACCCACCACCGCTCCTCGGGCCAACATCGACTCAGGTGAGCGGGACGCCCTCTACGCCCCCGAGTGCGTCACCGGGCCCGCTACCCCAGGAGGTAGCAGCCACCCACTTCAGTTGCAAGTCATCCAGCCAAGCGAGTTCTAACCTCAAATCTGATCCCAACCATCGAACAAGTAGCACGGTATTGCCATCGTTAGAACAAAGGGATTCTGGACAAGGGGAAGAGCGAACGAACAGTCCCGCTCAGTGTCTTATAGATTTACTATGACACTCCTGCGGTAACACATTTCACTCTTCTAGAAGTGCCATGTACTTATATTCATCGCTCAATACTGCTTAGAGTTGTGTTCACTGGTCGTGATTTACTGAGGACTGCGGCAGTGATCCGTAATTGTGGGGGGTCGGAATAAACCATTGTCCATAAAGTCGGTCGGAGGGAGTACCTTAAGCATTGTTCTTGGTCACTAGACTGAATGGCACAAAATTTTTTTATAATGTCCATCTACGCACGAACTATCGGTCTTGACCACGAGAAGTGAGTTCATGTCTGTGAGGTAGACGATACGTTTATGTATGGTTGGATTGCGATATCACGAAGACATGGAACGGATCAACGCATCGAGCTCGGGGGTGTTCGATTTGTTGACCCAACCCAAAGGGTGATGCGGGAGAAGCTGTGCAACTTCTTCTTCAGGTTCTGGATTTAACCATCATTTTGGTGGTCAAGATGTAGGCGGACCAAGCACACGACGTAGTTCATGAGCCTTTTTCACCTACCTATGAACAAGGGGAGCTCTGGAAACAATGTATCTCACAGTTGCTCCCGCCCGAGGTGTACATTTCGTGGCCCTGAATGATCGGATGCTCCACCATTTTGATCCGTTCCATATCACTCACGAGCTTTTCGAACTTGATGCAAACGGAAAGGTAGTGATGAGCTCTACACGAATATACTTCTGTGGCGGCAGTGTACGCGAGAGATTCAATTAGACGAAAAGAAAATTTTACTTCCCTTGGGAACAACAACAATTGCTGCGACTGACCCATCTGTGGATAGTCACTCCTCCCATCACTAGTTTATCAACTTTATGCAGCGCTCTCGGCCCACTCATGAACTTTCCAAACAGGAAGCATTCGCAAGGCATGGGTTCCAAGAAGGTTATCCTCTGTGGAATCCAGACCCAATTCTGCTTCCACAAGACCGCCAAGCCAAGGGCCTCGAAGTTGGTGACATTGGTACCATTGACGAGGACGGTTGCTTCAGTACTATCCTCAACATATATCATTCTTCCCCTGGTCAAGCACCGAATGTATATGAATGCGAATCATTCAATGCTGGTCGTGTATTTTCCTCTCCCAAAACGTCCTGGCGCGACGAAGTACAGCGCGCACCCTATTATACTAGTCCCCATAACGTGAATCACAGGCAAGGTTACTCGCTCATCTGAGGTTCTCATCGTTGACTTGCTCATGCTGCTCAGCAGGGTGATAACTCAATATACGTCTTCCTTGACTAGGGACGGCGCACATATTATCGTGCCTCAGGGCGCGAAATTCTTCAAATTAGCATCCCGAGATAAATTCCTCTTGGAAGGTTTAGCTGCTGACCCTGGCCGTCGCGCCGCATGGTTCAATCTCGCGACCGAACACCTAGGATATACCCCCAAATCCCTTCGTCTAATCACTGCCGTTTATCAAACACGCTCGTGGTCTCTTGCATCGTTCGATAAGGAGGATGATCAGGAAGTCAGAGTGTGCTGTGAACTTGTGGAAGAAGATGGAAAACTCCAGATGGATCGTGATGGTTCTCATTGGTCTCCTCTAGGTCGATTTGCGCAAAAGATTGGACCCCCAGCCGAACGTCAGGGAAACTGCAATCAGACCATCTTCATATTATCGTTCACGATCACGCATATCGATAGTAAAAAGTCTTCTCGCTTACTACAGACCACTACTGCCGTTTCTCAAAGGGCCGCAAGAAGAGGAGCTGGTGCCTCATCCCCACGTAGACTCAGCGGTAATCGGCCCGTAGATCGAAATACGGGAAGGTTCAGAGGTGCGAATCCAGCAGCACGGACACTCGCCGTGGAAAGCACTGCGGTGATTGAGCATGTCCCACCAAAATTTTTGGTACGACATCCCCAGTTATATTGTGAATTTCTCGAGGTTGACCGTTTACTGAGTAGGCTTCTCACCCGTTGGAGACGATACACCTAGACTTACTCGCAGAGGTTTAGGCAAGCTTAACATACAAGCATTATGAATGCTGACCCACTGTTCTATAGCATCCTGCTGCTGACACTGCAGTGACGCACGACAATCTGTGGATGAAAATGCGCGCGAACGTACAGAATCCTTCTGTTTTATTATTTACTCCCTGACTCGAATCTTTGATTGACAGGGAGAATTATCGAAACTTGAAGACCTGACGACCGCCTTGGTAAAGGAAAAATGTCTCATCATCCTAAACAACGGTAGCCATCTTCTTTTCTCTTGTCTTCGAGAATGCTTATCCACTCGAAAGAGGCTATCTACTTGAGGAATATGGCTTCGTCACTTGTCCACTCTGGTATCTAGTCACCCCTTGATATCAGTGATTGTGCTGGAGAAGAACACAGGGTCCTCCTTGCAGAACACTATTTCGGGGACCTTTTCGAATCCACACTGCGCACTATCGAACGGGATATCAAGGTTGATTTCCATCATGCTCATGGATGTTATCACCGTTGATGTAAAGTTATCAGGGTGCGGTTAGGGTCATTAAGATCGACGCTGTTGCCAATGACAACAACCTAACGATATACGAGACGAAAAATGTATGGACACGCCTTGAGTGTAACTAAATGTCTTGACTTTTTTTTTTCCAGCAACTGCACCGTATGATTGAACTATGGTCCGAACTCGACCACCTCAACATCTTACCATTCATCTGGGAATTTGAAAATAGTGGCCGGCTCTATACGGTATCTCCGTGGACAGAAAATAGAACATTAACATCTTACCTAGAACGAAGGCACGAAGAGTTAACAGAGGGGCAATTACTTGTGCTGGTACATATACCGTACTTGCAATTGGATGACAGATTGAAATTTCACTTTTATAGATCAGGGATGTTGCGTCTGGCCTATCTTACTGTGAGTCAGATTTTACTGAGTCTGGCACTATTATTTCATCCACACCTCTTCCTTTGGCGATAGTGCATTCGAAGGGCATCTTGCACAGTGCTTTGTCTGGGGTATGTCCCGAATCTATGTTTCCTCTTATTCTTCGCCTATTTATTGTTGGTTGATATACAGTCAAACATTGTGGTTGATGCACAAGGGATGGCCATGCTCTCCGGGATCAGCCGCGCAGTGACGCTACTGGACGAAATGGTCCTGTTAACTGCTCAGTCTGAAGAGGAAGGCGATCCACTTCGATGGGCAGCACCAGAGTCACTCGGTCTGTGGTGCAAGCTTGGTTCGACACGTATCTTGACAAAGGAGAGTAACGTGTATTCCTTTGGCCAGGTCATCCTGCAGGTTCGTTACTCTGGTTCATCACGATCGTATACCTGTTTACACCTGATAATATGCAACTCTTTGGGGGGTTGAGCAGATTTATTCTGGAAGGGTCCCATATTATTACTATGAAACAACACCAGAGGTAGCCGTTGCGATCAGTAGAAGTGAAATGCCGCAACGACCGGATGACCCTCGCCTCACGGGTCGTCTATGGGGGGTTATCGAGAGTTGCTGTAGAAGGGATAACCGTCCCTCCATGTCCGACGTTTGGGACCTTTGCGAGGGGGAGCTCTCAGACGCGATGGACAAGACGGTATCGAAACCGACACTGCTCGCGGGCCGACCGGGTAAGCCGTCAGCGAGCAAGCCGTCGGCTACCATTTCGGCAACACATGAGAGTGACGCTGTGCTGTCGGACCCATCACTCACTGGGCTACCGTCGACTCGAGTGAGTAAGCCGCCGTCTACGCCTCCGAGTGCGTCATTACCAAGATCCAGTCGCAAGTCACCCAGCGGGGCGGATTCAGCTCCGAGTCCGAATTCTGGGGTTTCTTCGTCTAGTGACGCACGCACGCCTTCCATGCCCCACGTCCAGAACGATGACGTGTCCATTCCACAGACAACTTCGGATGAAGAATTAAAAAGATTTTTTTCTCAGGTCCCTTCTTACATCCGACTCACACTAGGCCGCGCAGTTGCCTCCTTTGGGAACCTCGTTGTTCTTGCGAACCATCAAGAGCGTATCAGAGAGGCCCGCAAGATTGTCTGGCGTGACCGGGGTGAACCAGCCGTCAAGCTCTCAAGCGTCTGGGAATGTATCGAGCATGCAGGGCGAGGTGGTCTTCGTGCGTACACCACCATCGACAGATCTATCCATTGTAACGCATTCTTCCCAGGAGCTGGTGCTCTCGCTTTCATCATCCGTGTTAGCCTCAATCTCGTTCTGGCCACGTTCCGGTTTGGAACGGTACCAAAGTGAGTTACCATGCAACCCACCAACCCGTCTGATCGAATCATCTGGTTTGTCCAGGAAATTGTGGTTTGTGTTGGTCCGCCACGCTATCTTTGGGAAGGACTCGTTCAGATTCGCTTCGATGCTGGGTTTGTTGTCTTCATGTGTTTTGCCCATCAATATCTTATGAGTGCGTCTTGCCGCCAGGATCCTTTGTTGCACTGTATAAGTCGATCCTTAACGGGCTTCCCATCGTCTTCCCTGTCACATCATTGGGCCCTCCGTCCCCATTCGAAGACGACGGTGAAGAGACATCGGCCTTCGCGACCCCTTTGGAAATACCACTTGCTGAACGACAACCACGGCTGTCTCTTTCGGCACAAGTGCACCAGCAGTGGGTTCGTAAAAAGACGCGTCGATGGCATGCAGTAGTTGCTGGCGCCATTGCAATCATGTTTGAAAAACCATCACGGCGGTTGATTATTGCGCAACAATTGTTTGTTCGGTTTGTATCAAATCAACTTTGCACAACGACCAGTCTTTTGAACGTCTTGCAGTGGACTTCAAGGGTCGTATAATGCCTTTACCTCCCAACGTGGAGTCCACATCCCCCATGGTGACGTTCTCTTGTTTACTTTGTGGTACGTCTTTTCGTTCTTTTCGCATGCATGCAGGCTTTTCATTTGTAACCAGCTGTGTTCAGATCCTGTATGCGCTCTTTTCGCGGCCAGAGACACTACCAAGGTCATTTACCACCTGGTGGGTGCATTCCGTGTATACGTAATGACTCTCCAACCTCTTCATAGGCTCTCCAAGGCATCTGGCGTACCTGTTACCGCAATACGAATGGTGCAAGACATCAACCGTACTGGGACATTGAATATCGGCGACCTGGATAAATCACTTGAACGGGAGGTGTGTTGCACCAACTCTATTAGCGCGATGCATCTCACTATCATTTGCTAGGACCTCGTACTTGCCAATCGGACAGCTATTTTGGCAAGAAAAGCGCTCGCTACTGCTATACCACCTGTATCTAGCCCGCCATATCCTCCATGTGCAGCTATTCACCCTTGGGTTGAATCTTGCTTGGCAGTACCCCTTCCGCGTTTATGGACCGTGTTCCGATGGGGATTCCCCATTTACGGGACGTTAAACCTCATACCGTTGCTACTATTTAAACGTGACGCATTCCTTTCAAGTCCCTTAAGGATGTTATGGAGAGCAACCTGGGGCACAATTCGAAGTTCCGTATTCTTGGCGACGTTTATCACTACTTACCAATGTAAGCATATATCGTTATCATACGGTATCGTAGCTGGCTAACGTTGGTTTTAGCTTGGATTTGTTTCAAGAATTATTTGCATGCCGTGTTGTCATCACAGACGAAAGTCAAGATACCACAGTTCATTCTAGCTTTCCTTGTGTCCAAGTATTCCTATGGGGTTGGAGGGCTTGGTGCGTTGTCGATATTTTTAGAAGAAAAGAGAAGGCGAGGAGAGTTGGTGATGTATGTTTTACCCAAGGGATTGGAGAGCGCGTGGTTGAGTGCGCGGGGGAAAGGACGGGTGTTCAAGACGGGCAAATTTGGGGAGATGATTGTGAGTTTTGATCGGTGATCTCTGCCTGTGTGAGAGTATTGATGAAACGTAGCTAATGGCAATTGGAATGGGCATGATTATGGTAAGTCCATCTGATACGGAATGCGATGGTGCGGTAAAAGTTGATGTGAATGTATCCTATTTTCAGAACACATACCAGGTATGAAGATCATCAAACATGAAAACGACGATTCGTCAGATACTGACATTCCGTCTAGAATGAACCACAGCATCTTTCCGGCCTAGTTAGGCGTATTCTGTATCAATTTGTAGGGCCTAACTGACACTTGCAATGCGGCCGCAAAGATATAGAACAAATCGGACTGTGATCGATTAATCATGAGAGATGACAAGTACGCCGCACCTTGCGGACAGTCCCGCATGGTCTGAGCACGATGTCCAGCCGCATTAAAGAGCACGAGCACTTAATGTCTGATGCGTTGTCAAAGTCACCTCGGCAGCTCAAGTATCCCTCGTAGAGCTCGACCTTTGATGCGGGCATTTCGCAGCATCAGGTACACTTCGGGGGTTTATGTTTCACCCAGGATAGAGGGAAACCTGGCTTTTCCTTATTTGTTCCCACTCTCCATGACATTTGAACTGTTCGAGAAGACGCCCTCTCAGGCGATGACGACGGAGAACAACAACGTGGTACCTGATCAAGCAGAGGTGATATCTCACCACTTCCCACGACGCAAGGCTAATAGATTCGGGTAGATCGATCGCGAAATTGAACCGTACAGAGACAACCGGAGCAACAATGGTTGGCCAAGAAGGAGGTCAGGGTCAAAGAGGTAAGGGCTACAGGCCTTGCCTCTGGTGCAAAGACTGATGCTTACTGTTCTGTTCGCGCGTCGGGGTGATTAGGAGGTGAAAAAAGTGGCAAAGGAGGTGGCGGGCAGGTTTGTGCCAGTTGTGCGGAAAGCCAAGGAACATGAAGTGAGTATTGCGCACCGAGCCATGCACCCGTAAGGTTGTATACTCGATCGTCACCGAGCCCACCACACTACCTCCTAGGAGGTGGCGGCCATCCACTTCAGCGGCAAGTCATCCAGCCAAGCGGGTTCAACCTCGAGTCTGGACGATAACGTGCCGTTCCAGTATGTTGAGAGGTCCCCCTGTGTCACTTGCTTTCCTCGTAATTGTGGCGAGTAGGGCAATCTCACGGCCTCATTAACGGGTGAGTTGAATTGTAAGATTTGACGTGGGATCGTCCGTCTAAAGACCGAGACACCCACCCCAACTGGGGTTTCCGACTACCCGGTCGAGTGTGCCACTGTCTCGGAGACAAGTAGCACGAGATGCATTCATCAGTACAAATGGATTCTAGTCACGACCGAGAGGGCTCAACGCCGACCCGTCGAGAGTGCGAACAATGTCGGAGAAAAAAGCCTTTTTGGAAAGGAACATGGCCGATTCGATTCCTAGGGGCACTCACGCAATCCGACGCGTTCATGCTCGACTTTTCTTTTATATATTTAGCACGAAATTATCGTGTGCCGGGAGTTTCACTTGGTTCTCCGAGCCGTTATATTTCCAAGCAGGCGTTCAAATATTCATCGTCCAGGAAGGGGTTTCAGCGTGTGATTTTTTTCTCATTCTAGAATAATGACATGCGACTCACGCTTCTACGGGCATCCGCACGACATGCACTTGGCTTTTTTTTTGATACCATGTGTAGTGTCCCTAGAGCATCGGCTCTTTGGTGGACGGTGGCTGTCGGTTTACATGGCGTGCTTGTAACTAGCGTATCTAATTGTGTGCGTGTGTGCATTTAATCCAGGTATGAGTGGTGTGCAAGTGGTTTTGCAGTTGTTTTCACATGTGGTTGGTGTGATGAGTTGCTTTTGGTTGGTTAGGCGGTTGGTGGCTCTGGTGGTGTGGTAAGTGGTTAGCTCAGGTGGAAGAGGAAGTTGCCATGTTGGCATCTTTCGGTGCATTGGGCCGGAGTGGTGGGTTGCTGTCCGATTAGCTGTTGTCGGGATCCGCAGGGGGGGGGCAAGATCTCCGAAGGTGGCCGTTAGCCTCTTTGTGTCGTGTACATATTGGAGGAGTGGCTTTATGTACTTGGGGTCATTGAGAAGGGTGTTGATGTTTTGCACTTCGTCTTGTACTGCCGCGCATTGTCGTAATCCGGGTTCGCGGTTAGTGGGGCATTCTAGTAGAAAGTGGAATACCAATTCGGGCCGGCCTTCGCAGTTTGGACAGTCCGGCGTTGGTGTTTTCCTGATGCGGGCGAGGTGGGCGTTCAGGGGGGCATGACCGGTGCGTAGTTGGAAAGGGGCGGCTGTGTGTCTCTTGGGGAAGTCCTTTGTGTTCTTGAGGAATTGACCCGATGCGAGGGAGCGGCCGATGTGTCTTAGCCGCTGTGGTCTGCGGATGGAGGTGAGTATGTGGGAGGGTAGTTGTTTGAGTTGGGCTCTTATCGCCTGTTTGGCTGCCGATTTTCTTTAGAGCGTTGGGTGTTTTTAAGTTGTGGCGGTAGTTGTTGGGGGGATGAAGTTCCTCCCGGCGGTTGGCATTAGGACTCGATGGCCTGTTCCATGTGAGAAAATGGTTAGCAGAGGAGCACGAAAGACACTTTTTCGATGATGCCTTCTAGAACATGTCGGGTAGATGGGAACAACGCCCCATGAGCCATAGGAAGGGGTAGAAACGATCACTTCGCCAGCGTGAATGTCCGGAGCCGAAGGTGAGTCCCACCAAACAATTGGGGTGGCCAGGGTGGACTGAAAGTTGAAGAGCTCGACTGGGAACATGAGGCCATTGGTGGTGGTGCTGGATACGATGGAAGACGGCGAGCGGCGCACGCTGCGACTCGAGACGAGTTAAAACATGACCGCTAAAAGTGACACGGATCAGCGTAAGCGATACGAATAGATGAGGAAGGACGTACCTAGGCCATTCAGACCAACCATCAAGCATTCCAAGGACACTTATGCCGCTCGAATGGACTGCACCAACGAGGGTGGCTCAAGCCGTGCACCTAGGATTGTTAGAGTCAGCTCAACAACCTACACACCCGACTGAGAAATTATATTTCTAAGTGGACCACGTCTCCGTAATATCCAGCGAGCGGCCGCAGGGTTCACAGCAGGGCTATCAAACGATCTACAAGCAATCATTTCAATATCTCTTGATTATCCTCTTGCACTCATCCATCACTCGTTGAGAGGAATTGTAAAACTCCAGTCTTCGTTAGAAGTAAGAGCCTGAATTTTATCTCTTCTTTCCCATTCCGACCATGTTATTTACCAGATAGTACTGCGCCTGAGAGGCAGTCAGGCAGGAAAGCTCGGATTTCTAATACTAAGGTCGAGTCCGTGCAGGCGATGTTATTTGCCCTCTTCTTCGAGTGATATCAGTCGAATCGTTGGCGTTTGTGCAGTTCTCAATGCCGGAGACGGCTGCTAGATCCAGATGACCCGGCCTTCAGAAAGGAGCTTATAATTGCAGAATGTGGGGCTATGGTATTCAAGAAGAGCCCCTGTACACAAAGTTTTGCCGAGCGAGCCGCCCGGGCACGCTCTCTACTGACAACAACCAACGCAGATTGCATACTTTGATGATTTGAGCGACTCCTGGTTTCAGTCCAGGAACACTGGGGTCATTGAACGCCTTCTGCCGAGTTGCTGTATTGTACATCCTGGACAAGCGGCTTTGCCCCACTCCTATTAGTATAGAAAGAGAACTCTACGTTGGTGGAGTACAGCTTGCTCGTGGTTAATCTCTACCAACCTGAACTGGCTTCACAGGTCTTTAACGCACACTCCGCTTGACAGGGAAACCGTCCACTGCGCCCAGGCGAACTGCTCCATGGCGGCGGCTTCAGTAAGTTGGAGGCCGAAAGCGTTGCATCAAAAGGACAAGGCTTGGAAAGCTGGTAATCGGCTTATGGTGGTTGCGCCAACTGACCAGAAGGGACGTAATTGTACACAAACTATGTGCCCGTTAGGTCTACATCTACGGTCAAACGTCAAAGTTGCGATCTACTTTCGGAATTTGCCAACGCAGCTTGGACACAGAATAATGGCCAGAGAGTGTGTGTGATGGATACATTTCTAGCTTTCACTATGTCGAAGGTGATACAACTGCTTCTGTCAAGTGCTAATGTAAGTAGCGTACATCTACATTCCTCAGTCCTTAGGCCGGGACTCTATGTATGCTTAAATGGTGTCCAAAGCTTTGTCCGCACTCATCGTCAGGTCCTTCTGCATCCTTCGGCCTATACCCAACAGTTCGGCAGACACACTGAAAGCGTACCCAACCGAGGTCAGGATTAGATGTCCAACACTCCATATATCTACTTCAGGACCGTGATTGTCCTGGAATACCAGCGGAGAGTGATCATCTTCGTTCAGGTGACTCGCTGCAACGGTGGGGGTACCAGACGCATCCTCCCAGTCAATGAGAAGCCAGCTGGTCTTATCGGTTGTACGGATAACATTATCCCATCGAATATCCCGGTGATATAGCGGTATCTGGTGGGCAACCTGAAAAACAACCTAAGACTAAGGAGAAGTCCGGGCTGAAGAACAAACCTTGAGAGCATGTAAAATGCAAGTGGTAGCTGCTAATACTTCAGTCTCGTCCTTTGGCTTAGTATTGAGACCCCGAGGTTCAAGGTAGAGTGACTGTTGCAAGACTAATTGGAGGTGATCCACATTAGGCACGGCATTGCTTTGCAATTTCTCGTAGACGCTTTGAATATATGCAACACGTTCTTTCGCGTTGCAGCCTTCGTAGACTTTCTTAACACGATTACCCCCGAATTCAATCCTCTTTTCGTGCCTGTAACCTCGATTGAGAAAGATCAACAGGACATGCAAATGGCCATACTTACCGCCGGATGGTTTCAAATTCCACCATATCAGGGTCTCCGCCCTCGAGCAAGACATGCAGTGCTTCGATAATAGAACAAATGTTGATCAGCCGACGCAAGTTGAGGATGCGGTCACGCCTGAGTTCCAAATTAACGCGGTACAGATCTCTTATGGAAGGTAACGGTGAAGGTTCCTTCGGTGCGACTAGCGCCACAATACCAACCGTCGGCCCACCGGCGTAGTACGCTATAATTGCATGAGCAGAAATTCGAAGCGAGATGAGCCGTCAAAACTTGCCAAATAGGTATAGTGCGGGATCATAAACCCAACGTAACTTATCAGTCAACTCTGCTCGTGCGACCTCTGAGTGTCCCGGACTCTTCTCTTCTCCACGAAAAAGACAGCGATTATCCCATAACCAACCATAGTCCGGTCTCAACTTCCCAATGGTGTGGAAACAAGAGTCCCGGATGGACATCCCACCCAAAGTAAACTCCAAAATTCTCCTGAAGTTTGCATCCCAGAAGAAGTGATAGTTGGCCTCCGTTCCTCCGTGTGGCGGTGGATCATTAGCAGCGCTGAAAAAGACACGACTAAAGTCACTGACACTCTCGTTGTCGACGCGGAATAATATTTGGATATGCGATTGGCTACATGAATCAGAAGAGTTCACGGAGACAAGCGAGTCAAAGTCGCGTTGAGAAATAGGTATCTTTTCTTCCTCGGCCAGCTGTCGATCGAGAACAGCAGGAAGTTCTAACAACGACGGCAGCGTTTGTTTGCTCCTCTTTGTCCATCGGTCGCGAATGTCCTCAGTCACGTCTCCTAGTTCAGGGATAAGCGAGGAAAAGAGATATCGGTGTCCACCCACGTGGACGCTTGACACTAGCGCTCGGTGTAACGACGATAATGAGCCAATCCCTCTCGTCACCATTGGGAAAAAGTGAGAACAACTTGGCTTGTCCATCGAGCTCCTCAACACCGTTCGGAGCCCAATCTTTGAGTCTTTCTTTCGAGTTTTCTTCTCTACATGAATGTTTGTAAAGAATGGCTTTGGCTGCATCTATGTTGTTGAAGGCCACTTGATTCTTGCTTTTGATGGTGTCTTTGAGTGCAGAGACGGTCTGCGTCCTCGGCACATCGACAGAGAATATAGCACTAGTCCTATCGCCGCGCACCCAGCAGAAGAGGGTGAAGAGATCGACAACGACGATGTGTGCTTGATTATTGGCGGGAAAAATGTCGCATATATTCAACAATGAGTCGAGGCACGGTCCGTTCGGGTGCCACCGACTGAGTTCGTCTGTTACACTTTCTTTATCGCATGAAAATGGATAAAGATCGAGTTCGTCTGCGTCTATGTTGCTGAAGGCGGCCGGTTTCCTGCTCTTGATGGCTTCTTTGAGGTGAGCAACGGTCTTTGTAGGTGAGATTTCGACTGGGAAGACCCTCCCAACATCACGGCCATAGATCCAACATTGATGCTCGACTGTTGTATCCATTAAGCAGGTTTCATGTGGTCCACGGAGTGGGGGTGATCCTACGAGAAGGGGGTAGTTGATGCAGTCACTTGGTTGGTCGTCAGAAATGATGATGTAACATACGCGCAAACAAAACAGATTGCGCCTTGGTCCCCGGTCCACGTCCTTGATATGCCACACGACCTGCGCACCTGATCCCGCCAAACAAGGTGAAGTGCACGCGGGCTGCTCAACAGGTACTCATATTGATGACCCCCAAGGGACGCCATGATTATCGATCCGTTCGCAAGGCCGATCTTGTTCAACGGTGTTGGCACGAACAATCCCTGCGAGAGCGCGATGGTCGGGTCAAAGATCACGGCGCCCTCGCCACCAGCCGTGGGCGGAGGTGACCAAACTGCAAGGTGCGTGATTCGTTTATCTCACACCTAGTTGTCTCATGCTAGTACTCTCTTGTCAGGCACCAAGTTCGTACAATTACTGTATTCTTTACTCCTTTTGCGGACCCGGATTTTCGTCACACTACTACCCACCTGGAGAAACTTCCTAGACCCTCTCTTCCATCCAATTCTCATCTTCATCGCCCTGCTTTCCAACAGGAGGCCCAGCATCTGCGAAAACCATCAAGCTAATAGTAGTGTTGGGCCCAGACCTGGATCTCAAACCAAATGCAGTGTCGATATCACCTCTTAGTACGCGAAGTGACTCGTGTGCATGAAGTGCCCGTAGACTCAAGATGAATCGGGGAACGAGTGTGTAAGGAGATATTAATTGTAGCAATATGAGTGGTAGAATTTGCCATCCGCTTGTCGGAATGGCTCCTGCAATAGCCATGGCATTGAGAATTGAACGCGGCAGCATGCTGTATTCATAACGATGTACTGTTATCCCCACAATGCTAGAAGAAAAGAAAAATGGATGTTGGACTTACACAATGAGGTAAATCATGTTGTCGGCCATAAGACGTTTTACATAACAACTGAGTTCGAGTCGGTTCGTTGTTTTGTATGTTTGAAGTAACTCCTTCACGAATTTAATTGCGGGGAGAAGACACAAAATTACGCAGAAAACAATCTCGGACGCAGTAACAATTTCAAGCCAGACGATGGAGGGGACAGGTTCTATTGCGCAGAACGTATATTGGAGCACTTGAATGGTGACCCCTACAGAGAGGGCAGAGAGCTAGTATGAATGTGCAAATTACGAAGCCCGTCCATGTAACTCACCTAGAGAGCTAAGGGGATGCCGAGAGCTTTGGAAGATCATCCATGCAGCACGTGCGGTCACTTCCACTGCATATAATAAAAGGAGGGTCCTGAGGACAGGTTTCGAACAGCTGTACAGTGTCCACACTCGGAGAGTCATCACCACTGCATCTCCTAATGTAAAGCATTGGATCAGAAATGAAAATGAAAATCTCACAATCTGCCGCAAACACAAAGGGTAGGGAGCTCCATGCACCCAAAAAATAAGTTAAGTTGCCTTTACAGAAAAGTGATTCCAGTCAACATAAAGATCAGTGACAGCAAGTATATGTACTCACATCTATATTAACATCAACTTGAAAATGTCGACCAGTAAGAGACAAGGGGATACATACGCCTACAGTTGTCGAAATCTGTGCTTCTTTTTGCTGACTACGGGGTAGAGAGACTTACCTTGGCGGGACCGGGAAAGAATGAACTCCCGACTTGGATTAGGTTAGATAAGGTCAATAAACTCGCCATTCCAGTTCTGAACACACCAATGGCAAAAGACCTGAGGCATATATCAGCGATTCGCAGATTTGTCGCAAGCAGAACTACACGTACATGACAGCATATAGCCCAAAGTAACGAGCCTGGAAATCATCGATGTTATGTCGTCAATCGGCATCGTGGGCAAGGAGAACACATACGAGGACAAATAACGTAGACACCCATGTCCAGCGCCTCTTCTATAGCTTGCTCAGGGTATGCCATTGTTAAGACAAACTATCCAATTACCCAAATATACTCTATCTGAAATATTCGTCAACAGTTAACTATGACAGACAAAAAAAAAGTGGTCGTGAAGCGCACTTCGTCCGGAAACGTAAGGACTGATCATGTTTGGAGTTCGATTAACGGAGGAAACATAGAATGTGTATGTTTTACTTACTATAATCATACCCAACGGCGGTCATTACAGCAACTAGGATTGCACTGAGCCTTTCAGTCGTCATGAAGTCGACAATGGACATACGAGATACGTAGTTATTCTGCAAAATGCCCGTGACGGCTTGCTGCAGAACGGAAGTCATGTCACTGATAGATAAGAAAAGTTAGTCGAGGTGCGAAGACCTAGGAATGGTGAGGAGGTGATATTTCACTGAAAGACGCTTGAGGGGATGTTTCATGAATCATTGCCGGTTGAAACGTGTCCACGGGTATGGTGCTCCGTCGGGGGATGATGTGTGCGATGGGGAACATGTGTCACGGGTAAAAGCTTCAGAACGGCCTTTGGCATAATGGAAACAATAATCTCATCGGAAGTAACTTGACGTGCGGTGCTGCTTGCCACCTGAAACCGAAGCGCTGAAAGCCTGACGCGCCACAGCCTGTCTTCTAGCCTTTGGCGGGAATAGTCTTTCTCTCGTGCTTTCTTTTCTCGCTGCACATGACCTACCTCCTCGAGCGTCCCCGCACTTTCAAGTCCTCTTTCCCCGCTCCTCACCAATCCTCTCCCTCCCGACTCCTCGTCCCTTGAATGGTGTCACTTTTTACTCACCTCATCTTCGCCCCACTTGTCATGTTACACACGTCACGTTGTTTATATTTACTTCCTTCTCGCGTACCTCAGTGTTTTCCATCATCGGTGCCAGCGATTGCTGAGGTGGGTCACCCTTTGCATGCTGTTTTTGGTACAGTTGCAGACAGGCAAAGTCAACTAATTTTATGAAGAGAGAATTTGAATTTTTCAACACAAACTGATTGTGGATTTAAACTTAGACAGCCAAGAGGAGGCTAAAACTAGTGTGTTTTTCCCTCAAGGTTTTAGCTGTGCCAAAATTTTTGGTGAAATTTCTGAAATTAGTATATATCCCTTTTGGGTACTAGTGTTTTACTAATGTAGTACAGCCTCAATCTCCATTCCATCATTGTCTGCAGGCTGTGAAACTGACTGGTGGTTCTTTTGCTTGGACACAGTCCACTCTACTGCTTTGCTATTCAGGCCATGATGATATACACTTATAAACTGGAATAATTGGTTGATCAAATGATGAATGATCTCAACTGGATATGAGTCTAATATTTCTATAGCTGCTTGCTTGGCTGTGGCAAAGTTTGGCTTTGATCATTCATGATACTAGTACTTGCACCACCTCCAGTACTAAATTACATTTTTTTTTATCCATTATTTAATGTCTCTAGAGGTAGAGCTCCTTGATGGATGGTGACTGGCATATACAGATGGTATTTGTGTATAGTAGTGAATATGACTATGCTAAGGGGTTATGATGCTTTCAATCTAGATTGTGTTATGAAAATGGGCATTTTCTATGCATTTTTCATCTTTTCTTTGTTCCATTAGACTTCAGAACTAGCCTCTGACTAGTGTCAAGCCATAGTGACCACCACTGGGTCTTAGTCCTAATACCCATTTACTTTCACTTTAGTCTTGTGACCTGGAACCATCACATGACCCATCATCTGATTCATTAGATAATACAATCCAGACCTGGGATGTCATCAGCATGATTTCATCATCATCTGACTGAGTCTAGAACTCTGATGTCAGTCATGACATCATTTGCTATCAAGTCTAGATCCAATGATGTATCCATGACATCATCTGATTCTGTTCTTTCTATGGCATTCCAGCCTATAGCACTAGTTGCTCCTATCACCAGGATAACAGATCATCAATAGTTCCATCCTATAGCAATAGCCACTTAACCCCTGATCACTAATGACTAGAAACTACAAGCCAATGGTCATCATCTCTTGATGGTATTCTGAACCCTATATCTATTACCACTTACTGTTATGAACCATTCTATTTTTCTCCTATTTTTCCTGATTTTTCCTGATTTTCTAGAGCAACTTTCGCTCTAAGTGATTCTTATCTTATCTTATCTAT
>JBBPKO010000364.1:2347-26652 GCA_038089295.1 Xerocomus amazonicus
ATAATAAATCATCTCATTATATATTTTCTCTCCCTTGCGTAGCATGCTCTCTCGTTCGGGCCCAACACCAATCCATTCTATCGGTGTGCTCAGGAATCTCTCGATAAACTCGACATATTTCTTGCAATTGTCTGGAAGATCGTCGTAGCTCTTCACAGACGTGATCGGCATCTGCCAGCCGGGAAATGTCTCATACACTACCTCCACGTTCGACAGCACTTCCAAATTGGCTACCAGCTTTGATTACTTCTGTCTATTCAAGAAAAAAACTTGGGCCAAGACTTACCAGGGAAATGGGAAATTTCTTTTCCGTCTACCGTGTACTTGACACCTACCTTGATCTCTGGAAGCATGTCCAAGACATCCAACTTGGTCAGGTTCAGTGTGTCGTACCCGTTGATGAGGCACGAATGCTTCATGGCGATGAGATCCAGCCAGCCTGAACGGCGACGACGTCCAGTCGTCGTGCCGTACTCTCGACCGACCTCTTGAAGATGCACACCAATGTCCTAATAGAACCTTCAGAAAGAACGTGGTGAATGCGTCGATCGATTCACATTCAGTTGCTCGGTGGGGAACGGACCGCCGCCAACACGAGTAGTATACGCCTTGACGACGCCAATCACAGTCCCGATGGCCTTTGGAGGGATCCCGAGGCCAGTGCAAACACCTCCGATCGTGGTCGAAGAAGACGTCACATAAGGATATGTCCCAAAGTCAATGTCGAGCATCAGCGCATTCGCACCCTCGACTAGAATTTTTTTCTGCGTCGCCAAAGCATCGTGAATATACGCGACACTGTCTATGACGAACGGCTTCAATCGTTCAGCCAGGTGCTGCAGTGAACGTGTTCCTCAGTGACTAAACGGCAGGAATGGCATACGATGCCTGCCTGGTACCGTATGATCTCGCCTTCTGTATCATACTCGAAATGGCCATAGCGCTTAAAGCGGCCTTCGACAATCTTTCGGAATTTATCGGCGAATGTGTCGTGATCGAAAAGATGGTGAACACGGAGACCAGAGCGTGACGCTTTGCCAGAATATGCAGGGCCAATACCCTTCTTGGTAGTCCCGATGCTGTAGCACAGATCAGATTTCATACCAAGATGGTGATAGATATCGACGAACCTTGAACCACCTAGTTCGACTTCTTTCAGACCATCGACGATCTGATGAAAGTCGAAGACGAGATGTGCTCTGTCGGAGACAAATACCCGATCTGAGCATCGGAGGCCTAGACGCCGTTAGAGACTGTACTGCAATTTCGCATACTTGTGTACCTTGCCGCTCGAGTGCGTCAAGCTCTTCAAAGAACGAAGGAAGGTGGATCACCACGCCATTTCCGATGAGCCCGACACATTTAGGGTTGACGATGCCTGCAGACGTTGTCGACGATGATTCAGAATGGTGCATGTTATACATACCGCTTGGAAGCAAGTGAAAAGCGTAGGTAGTCGGGATCTTCTCTGGACCGATGGAAACGACAATGGTGTGACCAGCATTGTTGCCGCCCGCACAGCGTGCACAGACATCGACCTGGGCAGAGAGGATATCGACGAGTTTGCCCTTGCCTTCGTCGCCCCACTGTGCGCCAAGAACGACGGTCACTATACCAACCATGAGGCTTGTGATGAATGCTGAGGATGAGAACATACCAGACATCAACCTGCTAATATAAGGGATAATCGGTGAGAGTCGTGGTAGAAATAAAACAGATCCGAGTTGGACCGTCGTCGGACGGACTCGTCCGAAATAGGCAACTATCGCAAAGGCCGTCCCGTCTGTTTCATCTCAGCCAAAATGCCGACTTTCCAGTCGAACCCGCTCTATTCCTCGCCGTTACACTCAAGGCTCAAGCGACATCCAGCATTATTCGGACTGTCATTCGTGCTCATCATGGTCGGCGCTTCGTTTGGTCTGCAGTCTTTTACACAAACGCGCTATGACCTGCACGACAGGAAGATCCAACAGGCGAGTACACATGACTCCCGTGCACATTGTTGTAACGGCCTGCACAGCTGTCCAGAGAAGAAGCGCTCGGCCTGGACAGGTCCAAGAAGAGATTTGACATTCGAGAAGAGTACTTTGTGCGTGTGTGCGAGCTGCAGAGGGCGATGAGTCGGTTCTCAGGTGTCGTACAGAAACTGAATGCGATGGCTGAACAAGATTGGGAGCCAAAGCGAATAGCTCGGCCGAGGGATGTCCCTGAGTGGGGTGTACCACCGACCCGACCCGACTTGTTTCCTGATCAAGTTCCCATTCCCAGTCCCAGCAAGCCATGAGGCGTATCACGGGGCTGAGTTTGTACCGTCACCGTTGTCAGGGTTGGCTTGGGTCGTTGTAGCCAGGTAGAGCATTTCGTTTGACATGTACATTTTAGACGACTGCACGTAATGATATCGTACTGCGTTCTGAAGCGACGGCGACGGCCACACTGGGTCCACGCCCGCTCAGTCCGGCGAACTGTCTCATTGATGGCCGTCTGTTCTCTTTGCGCACCCGCCATCAAGGACCGCGTCGGTGCGCATATTCTATCCATTTCACTCAAATCACCAGCCGTTTTGTTTCTCAACCGAGGTACGCCCCCCTTTATCACACCTGACGCTCGTCGAAAAAACGTGTTATCCAGCTATCACACGTCGCTGGTACGATGAGTGGTATCGACATTTCTAGGTCCATTGTACCACTGGAACGACAGGAATTCCCATTGCTGGCTACTATCGCGGGTGTGGATACATCTCTCAAGTGTTCCGCACTACGTTACCCCGTCTCTCACAGCGGGTTAACCTTGATCTTCACCCACGGCGTCTCCGGCTGTGAGTCCGATCAGACATATAGGCACTCCCCATCTTCATTTTCATTTCCCTGCCACCCAGATAAGGAACAGTACCATACGACTATCGCCCGGTTGCTCAGCCTTCGAGATAGAGCTACCTACGGTATACGCGAGATATGGTCGATCGACTTTCCCAATCACGGCGAGGCAGCCACCCTTAACCGCCGTCTTCTTGACGTACACAAGGCCAACGGTGCACGGAAAGGCATCAATGGGATCTGCAGTGAGTATAACCCCATTCGGCGATTCGATTTCCCCCTGTTGATCGGTCTGTCTCGTCAGCAACGATGGACTGGGCAGCCTATCTGAACGCCTTCCTGTCCTTGCCACGTTTTCGTGGACACACCATCGTCGGTATGGGACACTCTGGCGCGTGCACCATCTGGTACGTCGTCGATTTCGTCCCGGCCTGTCTCCCAACACCCCTAAAGCTATCGTCCACAGGGTCCACCTGCTGACCAAGTTCGCCCCCGCGCACCCTCCAAACGCACTCATTTTTCTCGAGCCGACGCTCATGTTCCCGTCAATGTCGCCTACAGATCCCCGCTCGATCCACGGTGCGAACAACGTCCGCGGCGCACGCGCTAAACGCGACGTGTGGGCCTCCCGAAAAGACCTCCGACAATGGCTCGCCCAGCGCGGAAAGGGCATGTGGACGCGATGGGATCCGAGAGCACTCGACCTGTACGTGGTACGTGCTTTCGTTTTGCTCGGATGAAAACGTGTCGTGAGATATCGTCGTGCCGTGTAGGAGCATGCGTTTGAAGAGGTGACGTCGGCTGAGCGGGGTTCGTATATCACTGCGAAATTGCGCAAGGACGAGGAAGCGCCCCTGTACGCGTGTCTGGAGCACACGATCGACCCTGCGCAACTCGCGACGGTGTGTACGGCGTTCAACGTGGCGGGCAAACGGGGCATACATTTCATCTGGGCTGAGTTGGAGGAGTTTGTGTGCGTGTCCTCGTTCCTTTTGACGTGCTTGAGAGACTAATGGTATGTGGTGTAGGTCCAAGAGGGCCAAGGCGGATATATTGGATGCGGCTGAACACCGAGTGACGACACAGCGCACAGTGAAGGGGTCTGGTCACCTCGTTCGTCGCTCTACTTCCTCGCGTCCCTGGCCACGTCCTGATGCCTATTTAGATTCCGCAATTGAAACCAGATGCGCTTGGGGATGCCATGCACGAGGTGCTTGGGTTGATTGGGAGTGGTGCGAGGTCTTTTCTTTGACTGGTCGCTGCTGTACATTTGAACTAGTTCGAGATTCTTTTTATGTACACACTATCGCCGCTCTTTAGATCTTTTTTTTTCTGTGAATGCGAGTCCACTCACGATGACTATTTCCTCCATGTTGCCTTCTATAGCCTGGCATAGCCTCGACCATAAATATTTATCGACCTGCTGATAACTTTCCACCACGTTCGACCACCCCATCGACAAGCAACCATGTTACGTCGAATGTCCCTGGCGCCGAAGAGCTCTGATCCCAGTTCACCCACAGCAGAATCCCCACCAGTCTCCCCAACCGGCCAATTCTACCAGCGCCCATCCGGGAGCAGATTCACAGAAGGCACCGCCTCCGCCGTCTTGAGCGAAACAGCGAGCGAGACCTCATCGCTCGATCCGAGTATCCAATACGTCCCCGCCTGGCGACAACACAAACAACCCGCGAGACTCCAAAAATTCCGTCGAACGACCGCCCCCGCGGCTCATTACCTCCCCGGGGACGATGGCACAGACGACTCGTGGTCCGTGGTGACGGGCAGCTCCTGGACGGTAAGCACACGTTCGTCCTACCAACCCACACAACGCTCATCGCGCCGCGATCGTTCCAGATGGCAGATCTGTCGGTGCCAGAAGGCGCCGTGTCCCCCGCGCCGCTGCCCAAGCGCTCCGTCTCCTTCTGCCCCGCACCACACCGACACGCCGAGTCGTTCTCGGAGGACTCCAGACTGCGGTTCCGCTCGACACAGAGCCCGCCGCTCGTCCTCCTTCGCTGTGTTGCGTCGGACAAGAGCACGCTCGTCAAAGAAGTCTTGCATACCTCCTTTCCTCCCAATCTCGATCTCATGCGGGACATCATACCCAGACGGAACGGGCTCGTCGGGACTGCGATCGAGGCGTACAATAACCATCGCGGGTTGATCATCCGTCCGGATGACGTCTGGCTCGCCATCATGACCCAGTTCAGTTTCTTCGTCAACGGCAACTCGGAGACCTTGCGCAAGTCGTTTGTCGCGCACGAGGGCAAGCGTGAGCTGGTGGTCGAATGGGGAGGAAGTCGGTTCTCGTTGGACATGCCGCTCGTGATCGAACGGCTGATGACGTTGATGGAAGAAAACATCACAGACCCTGCTCTCCGCGAATGGATCATGCCCGATTTCACGACAACGACCGAGGTGGACAAGACGACGTGCGCGATCGTGATGATGGGCATGATGAAGGACTACTTTACGTACAAATTCAACCTTCGGTGTGGGATACCCAAGGTCACCATTGAGGGGGAAAAAGAGGACTGGGAGGCGATCCTTAACCGGATCGAACAGCTCAAGAAGTACGGTATCCAGACCATCGCATGGTACCATCTCCTCCGACCGATCATCACCCGCTTCATCGCCGCCTACGACGACCCGAACCATCCCGACAACCTCGACTTCTGGAACAAGATCGCCCATCGCGAGTTTGAGAGCGGTCCGCAGTGGCTGTCGGGTTGGATCACCGCGTTCTGCGTCTTCAACGAGCAGGGTGAATGGCAGGGCGACACGCTCAACGAGGAACGCGTCCGGGAGCACGAGCCCAAGAAGCTCCTCCGGCCCGCTGACCCGCTCCAGCTTACCCCGTCCCAGTTCGCGGCGGTGTACATGGAACTGGACCGTGACCGCTCGCCGTACCTCGCGCTCGACGGCTTCCCGTATCCGACGATCGACAGCCAGGACACACCGGCTGGGTACGTCTCCCTCGACGTTCACCTGGACGATAACGGGGATGTGATGGAGACGATGTTCATCGCGGGCTCGATCGGCTCGCAAATTTGTTCGACGACCAAGACGGAGTTGTTCCGGAACGGGTTGAGGGATACCGTTCGGCCTGTGACGGCGTGGTGGTATGTTGTCAAGCTCAAGGAAGGGGAGAAAGCCCCGGGCGATGGCTGGGACGATTGAAACGACGGTTCTCTCCATGGCAGTATGCGTGTTCTTTCTTTCTTTCTTTCTTTCTTTTTTTCGAGCGTTCGTCGTGCGCCTTGTATTTGTACTCGCTGCAACCCACGTTGCTTTCTTCGTCTGCTTGTACGACGTTCGTTTTGGTGATTCGAATTGTCTTGGTCCGTGTTTGTTTCGTTGCCGCCTTGCGTTTGCGTTTGTTTCGTTCTGGATGCGTGTACCCTGTATATTGTACAATTTGGAATTGTATGTATCGTCCATGCCCAACACTTTATCCGTTCTGTCGATTCTCTATGGATTGAAACACAATCTATCGGTGACCGTCCCCCACAAACATGTTCTGACATTGCTCTTTTCGCACTGTGTGCAAGGTCGGGCCAATGAACGCCTGAGCAGGAATCGACATGAACATGAGGCTAGATACACATATCGTTACCAAGCTAGCGTACCAAACGATGTATTAGAGCGCAAATGATACATTTCATCATCGTATAATATACACCAAGTGAGAGGTCTTTGAGCGTAGATCGATGTAAATCACGGCGTTCACTCTCTCTCGAGCCTGTCGACGACACGTTGAGGTCCGAACGCGAACTCTAATCGTAAAAAAGCTATATATGCAGTTATATTCTTGCTACTCGTACGCCAGCTTCGCTGACTATTGACGGGAGACTTGTAAGAATAAGTATATCACTAATCTCGTAGGTTGACATTTTTTTTTTTTTGGGATGTCGAGTATGGCACTTCTCGCGTCTAGTGGCCATGCGTTGAGCAGCGCGTACATATCCTTTTTTAAAGAGGTGCTTCTGTTAACTCGCAATACTGCACATTATAATCACTCGAGTGAGGACTGAGGTTGATAGTTGATAGTTTCATCCGTTCCTTTGAGATCGCACGCCACTTCATCCATTCCAACTACGGCTATCGTATACAACTGATATTTAGTGTATCCAATCAGATCCTTCAACTATTCTAGATGAAAAATGCCTATCCGATGGTATGTAACCAGGTATGTAACCCGCTAACAACGCGTTCCACCAACCCCCTCAACACCCCGACATCATCTAAAGGACCCGACGTACAAAACACGCCCGCGTTCGCAAACCCGTCCAGCATGAGACCGAACCACAACACCAGCCACGCCATCGCCCACACCCACCCGACCACACCACCCACCTTCTTGCCCGTCAGCTTATAAAACGCGCGTTCGATGAGCAGCCCGGGGCCCATCATCAAAAAAGGCAACAGCATGCACCGGGGATCGGCATTGTCGTCCATGGACAAGAGCATGATGTCGTGTATGATGCCAGACGCGAGGAACGCGCCGAGGATGGTGCCCGTACGACCGAGGAAGACGGATAGCGGCTGACCGCCTAGGAAGAGGAACGTGCGGCGGGCCCATTGGTGCCATCGACGACCCCAGAAATCGGCGAGGGATGTCGCGCACCATGGGGCGTCGAATGCGGGGGGCCATCGAGCTGGGTCTTGTTGCAAGACAAGGACGCCGAGTGTAGTGGTCAGGCAGTAGCATGTATGTAAGTAAGCGTACCCCATGAATCCCATGAGGGCCGTCAGAATGCTCGATCGGAGGTACCGCACAGGAAAAGAGAGGGTATCATCAAAGACAGTCAATCGATCGGTGACAGACCCGATGCGGCAGAACGATATGATGGCCTGATAACATAGAACATGCACCCAGGCGTGTACAACAGCGGAAACCAATGTGTGAAACACGAATGGAATACGGCCCTGTGGACGCGTTTCTCGTGGAACGTGCAATCCTTTTGACCAATTCCAGCCGTAGCCCCGCGAATTCATGACCAGATCGAAGGCATCGTTCACGATCGATGGTGTGACATTGGCAGGACGAAGGTGCCACACCAAAGGCTCTTTGACCAACGTCCAGTCAAGCGTACGGGCGACGAGGGTCAACATCGTGACCTATCGGTACCATCCTCGTCAAGTCTATTCGCGCAAGGTTGGTGTCCAACCACTCACGACAAATAGGCCATGAAACATTCTGAATTCAGGGTTTCCAAACGTCACGTCCACGGAAGCTACTGCACGCAATACCAGGGAACCGAAGATGAACCACACTACGACGCGTGCGGGCACATAGGTCTTGGGCATGAGAACCAACATCGCTATCACGAAGCCCCAAAAGAAGGGAGGGAGGATATATGACACCAACGTCAATGCATTGAGAGGAACTCGAATGGAGGGGACTCCGAGGATATCCCACAGGGACAGCATCATGGTCGAATGATGAGTTGACGTCGGCAACAGGTTTACCACGGGTAAGCAATTACCTCACTTGAGGGTCTGCTTTCTTCAAGCTTAAAATAAGTGGTGGCGAGGAAAAAAGATGATCAGGAGTGGTTGTCGAGCTGAAAATTCCAGCAACGGGTTGTTCAAGTTCAAGTTGCGTTTCTCACCGAGAGCGCTACATCGCCGTATCAGAAAGTCCAATTGTGCTCCAAATTTATGTGATCCGAATTCGGCCGCGACCTCTGCGCAATATGAACGACGTGGCCCTGTTATTGTTATGGAAGTCACAGGGCCCCACTGCAGCTTTGGGTAACCATGGACCTCAGGTAACCGGGTTACACTGAACTTTCCGAGTGACGTCTTTTTTTTGGCTTGACGGGAATATAACTTACCAAACCGTTTCAATGATTCAAAGCACACAGGGTATGACGCAGACAACCGGGCGAGTACGCAACCGGAATCAACCGAGTATACGCACTTGTCCCATGGGCATCAAATTTTATTCTCCTATGACCTTCCGAGTGACAAATCCGTACCCTTCAGATCCAGGAATAATACTAAATATCTCCTGGCGCAAACAGGACAGTATGTCGCTAGGAATATCTACGCTTTACCAAACGCTCCATTTGAGGGACGCATCTGCCATGAAGCTAAACCACGACAAGAGCCACGTCATTGTCCACACCCACCCAACCACACCACCCACCTTCCTGCCCGTCAACCGATAAAACGTGCGCTCAGCAAGTATCCCAGGGGCCATCATCATGAAAGGGAGAAACATGCCCCTAAGATCCGCGCGACGGTCCGTTGCGACCAGCATAACGTCATGCTCGACACCGGATGCAAGGAACGCACCGAGAATGATGCCCGTCCGACCGAAGAAGACTGACAGTGGGTAGCCACCTAGGAAGAGGAACATACGCCGGGCCCATTGGTGCCACCGGCGACCCCAAAAATCAATCAGTGACGTGGCACGCCATGGAGCGTCAAATGCAGGAGGCCATTGGGCCGGGTCTTGTCTCAGGAAAAGGACACCGACGACGGTGCCTAGATTGTAACTCGTCTGCATGGAAGCGTAGGATGTGATCCCCGTCAAAGCCGTCATAGCGCCCACCCGGAGGTATCGCCAGAAGAAAGAAAGGGATTCATCAAAAACAGTTAATTCTTTCGTACCGGACCCGGTGGTGGCGAGGAATACGAGTGCCTGAGAGGACACACCAGTCACGCATGCGTGCACAACCGCGGAGAGGAATGCATAGCGAACAAACGAGAGACGTTCCTTTGGACGCCTATCCTGCGCGATGTACAAGCCGTGTGACCAATTCCAGCCAAGACCACGCATATTTGTGAACAGGTCAATGGCGTCCATGATGATTGAAGGATGACTATTCGCAGGTCGAAGATGTCGCACCAGAGGCTCCTTTGTTAACGCCCAATCAAGTGTACGGTTAGTGATGCTGAACATATTGACCTGCAAGTAAACTGTTGAGTTCTGATGGTTAGAAAATTTGTTGGATATCACCTACAACGAATAAACTATGGACCAGTTTTGGGTCATGCTTGCCGAACGTCACGTCCACGGAAGCTACTGCGCGATATGCTAAGAGAGCGAAGGTGAACCACAGTGTAAGTCGCGCGACGTGCGTCCCAGGTATGAGAGCCAACGCCCCAACTATGAAGCTGCAGACGACCGGGGGAAGGATATACGCCACAAACGCTACTACACTGATAGGGATTGGTGTTGACGGGACTCGAAGGGTATCCCAGAGAAAATTGAGCATGATGACTGACTGGACATGAATGGTGAGTATGTCGTCCTCGCTATGAGTCAATGAGCTATCACATTGCAAAAGGCGAGACACCCTTCCTAGATAAACTTAGCGTTGATTGATCGTCGTTGAACGTTGGACGCCCAGAACTTGTGGTAGAGTTGCAAGTAGTTTCTCTCCGCAGTAGCTTACGGCAATGATCGGATAACACAGGCGGTGAGGCCCCGAGGTACGAGTCATAATCGATTGATCCCACATGGTGCGACTGTAAGCCCCATGGCGTACACAATCTCACCGCACCGCAGAGATGTAGCATAGTCGCTCCTTGTCCTCGTACCTCGTAGTCGCCGACATCCCGCCATTAGCCACAGTGGGCTTACAACGACGTAACTATTTCAACTTACAGCAGTTTACAAAACGATAGAAGACGCAGCACGTCTCTGCCCGAACTTCACACCGTTCCACCTAAGATAATATCGCTTTCAAAAGACCCCCCAGTTTACTATTTGTTCTCGTCAAGCGCCCATCACCAGAGAGCACAGTGGCCAGCCGATTCGTCGATACATCCATCCAGCCCGAAAAGAGCTCATTTTCACACGTTGATACTGTCATTGATGTTTTGCGGGACAATCTCCCTATCGAAATCAAAAGTTGGAGAGTGGACATGAGGCGTCTAACTAGACGACTTACGATCCGTTCTTATAACCCCGCAGGACAGTGATGACACATGCTTATGATCGGCGAACGTCGGTGTGCGCAAACCAAGTCGCCACAATCCTTCATTGTCCCGTACTGACTAGGCAAAGGGATACTATATCACTTGGGGATTGCTCCACAGAACAAGCCGGCTGGGCAGTGTCCAATTCTAATAGGTGGAGTTGGTGGAGCAGAATTTTTCTTTGCATCTATCGTTTTGCAAACGTGCCCGGCAGGTGGCAGTGCGCCAAACACTCCTGGCGCACGAACTGTTCACTTTTCATGATTCCGACAGGTGGAGTTGGGAAGAAAAGATATTTGTTCGCCGTAATAGAACGACAGTAGTCGACATGTACATCCGCTGCTAAGACAGTATGTCACTTGGAATTGGTATACGTTTATGCTTTACCGAACCCACCCCATCTGAGGGACGCATCTGTCATGAAGCTAAACCACGACAAGAGCCACGTCATCGTCCACACCCACCCAACCACACCACCCACCTTCCTGCCTGTCAACCGATAAAACGTGCGCTCAGCAAGTATCCCAGGGGCCATCATCATAAATGGAAGAAACATGCCCCTGAGATCTGCGCGGCGGTCCATTCCGACGAGCATGACGTCGTGCTCGACACCTGATGCGAGGAACGCACCGAGAATGATGCCCGTCCGACCGAAGAAGACTGACAGTGGGTAGCCACCTAGGAAGAGGAACATACGCCGGGCCCATTGGTGCCACCGGCGACCCCAAAAATCAATCAGTGACGTGGCACGCCACGGCGCATCAAATGCAGGAGGCCATTGAGCCGGGTCTTGTCTCAGGAAAAGGACACCGACGACGGTGCCTAGATCGTAATTCGTCTGCAGGGAAGCGTAGCATGTGATCCCCGTCAAGGCTGTCATGGCGCTCGCCCGGAGATATCTCCAGAATAAAGGAAGGGATTTATCAAAGACGGTTAATTCTTTCGTATCGGGCTCGGTAGTGGCAAGCAGTAGCAGTGCCTGACAAGACACGCCTGCCACGCATGCGTGCACAACCGCGGAGAGGAATGCATAGCGAACAAATGAGAGACGTTCCTTTGGACGTCTGTCCTGCGGGATGTATAAGCCGTGTGACCAATTCCAGCCAAGACCACGCATATTTGTGAACAAGTCAACAGCGTCTGCAATGATTGACGGGCTACTATTAGCGGGTCGGAGATGTCGCACCAGAGGCTCCTTTGTTGATGCCCAGTCGAGTCCACGGCTAGCAAGATAAAACATACTGATCTGCAAGTAAACAGTTGAGTTATGATGTCTAGAACCGCTGGATATCACTTACGGCGAATGAACCGCGAGCCAATTTTAGCTCAGGCTTGCCGAGCGACATGTCTACTGAGGCTACTGCGCGCAATGCTAGAGGGGCGAAGATGAACAACATTGCAACCCGTGCGACGCGCGTCCCAGGTATGAGAGCCAATACCCCCATTATGAAGTTGCAAATGACCGGAGGAAGGATATACGCCACAAACACTACCTCATCGACAGGGACCGGTGTTGACGGGACTCGAAGGGCATCCCAGAGAAGATCGAGCATCATGACTGACTTGAGGTAAATGATGAGTACATTGTCCTCGACATGAGTTAATAAGTCATCACCTTGCTGGAGACAGCGCCCTTCCTGGACTTTGAAAGAGAGGATCAAAGTGCAGCGATGGCCCTCACACAGAAGAACCTGCGGTAGAGTTGCAAGTAGTCTTTCTTCGAGGTAGCTGCGGCAGCAATCGGATCAGTATACTGGAGCGGTACGAGTCAGAATCTCTGATGGGGCATGCTATTCTTGACACTCCTGTTCCAGCCTAAACCGTTTTAACGCGTCCCCAGTGAGTGTCATTCGTACCGGCTAGGCGCCAGACTCCCTTGGCACACGAACTTTCATGATGTTGATAGGTAGATTTTTGGGAAACGCAGAAAAAAGATTCGTTAGAACGGCAATAATTATTTCCTTCCTTCATGGTATTAGTAATAACCTATCATGTCAGCATCAGCGCATTCAATTCCGTGCCAGGACAAAACATATCATGTACATCTATAGAGGGTAGTCTCGGCCTGTCAACCTGACTCATGGCATCCCTTGGTCAATCAACGCCGTGCGCTAATGGTAACCATCAATTCATACTGTGACGGGTAACCGACCGACCGACCTAGTTGTCGAATGAAGACCAGTCCTCGATGAGATAAACAATAATTCGCGTACCGGATAAATCGATATCCGTTCAGTGTTGCGAGGACTTCGCATCCAACGTAGATCGATGTAATACAAAAATATTATAACAACCAAATACACTAACCGAGAACAGGGGACACGATTACAACTTTTAGGCTCTAAACCGTCCCGCCATCGGTTCTGACTCAACCTCGGGGGCGCCTTAACACAGGTTTTGGTAATGAGCGACTTTCTTCCCTCGGCGGTCCGCGGCACTGTCGCTAGGCAAACCGCTCTACACCGCACCTTTTCAGCCGCCCCGAGAGAAATAATCGGGCGGCGCCCCGGGTCCCAGTTCAGAATCATCTCTCTGATCCTGAAGACGACGGAGGCGGGCAACTTCTTCCCTAAGCAATCCAACTTGTTCGAGAACCTGTGCATTACTTTGATTAGATGTAACATTGGGTGAGGACTGTGTAGACGTGGAAGGCGGGTTCGAGGATTGTGCGTTCTCCCGTGATCGAGGGGGAATTTGTTTACGTTCGGTTTCGGGCTATCAGACGGATGAACGGCTCAATGTCAGTAAAATAGGTTGGCACTCGCACCTCTCTGGTTATCAGCGGTTGACCAATAATCAATGACGGGGTACCCTGCGTGGGGATCTGAGCCGTGTGAGGAGGTAAAACAAATGGTTCCACCCTGAGGGCAGAATTGAGGGCGGCAGAATGGTCACGGCTGCGTCTCTTGTGTCGCCGATACAGTATTGAGCATGCAGCAACCAAAGCAAGAGCAGCCACACCTCCAACTGTACCACCAACGATAGCTCCGACGTTTGTTTGGGTCGATGAGAGTCCTGATGATGCGGATGACGGTGATGCAGACGACGATGATACGAACGACAGTGATGAAGATGACGTAGCGAGGCTGCTGGTCTGCGTGCTTGTCGTGGTACTCGCATTCGTGCTAACATGACTCCGATAAGAACTGTCAATGCTGGAAAAAGATATAGTGGCGTACGTATAGATCAAGTAATCAAACAGGAACAGTATGTTGTTCACTGTATCATTGATAGCCGCAATTATCATGGCGTGCTGGCCGTAGGGTATAGAGTCGTTTGCATAAACAGATTGGTTGTACTGGTAGTCCGGGCTCGAAGAAGGGGTATGAAGAAACGTGCCAACTTGAACGCCATCCAGAATGAAATACAAGTTTGTGGTAGTAGAAACGCTGCTTCCTAGGTTGTTTGCTAGGATGAAGAAGATGTACAATCCGCTTCCTGTATGGAACCACTGTCAAATGAAAAACTCGATTTAAAATAACATAGAGCGAGCGCACCTTCAAAAGTGAATTGGATTGTTTGGTCAAGATTGGAATTCGGACTATATGTGCTATCGTGCCATGTTCCGTTGAATGCTAAGGAGGGGTCTGGTTTAGCGAGACATCCTCCACACGAATTACCTTGATTCCAGTTACTTGGAGAGGGCAGGTATCCTGGTATCACGGGTCCGACTGTAACTGCATCGTCGACAGTTACATTCTGAAGAACTGCAAGCGCAAAGCTTGCGAGCAAAATGAAATATAGCTGCACCTGCGCCCGGGAGAACAACCAATTTGTTATCATGCGCTAGTAGGCAGTGGGAGGGGACGAAGGATGGAATTCGACCGGACAAACTCATGCTGTGCATCTCAATGTCATCGCCTTCAAAGTGTTCTGATTGATTGCAATAATTGCGAAACGGGGCGGTCCAAGTCCAAGAGTCGGCGGCCTCAGTGGCTGTCGCTTGTAGAGAGCGATTCGCGCGAGCTATTGTGAAAGAATGAACAAGTACGGTTCAGCATTCACCCAGAAAAAAACTCTGTGCGCTGTTTGTCAAAGGTAGCAAGTTCACCATGTATCAGGAAGTTGGCTTCCTGTTCAATTGATGTGTGTGATGGTTGTCAAGATCAGACTTCCCCTCACCTTCTAGCTGTGCGCTCAACTACTTCTAAACGCCATCCATGAGATTTCTTGTCCCGACTGCCCACTTCCCGGGCTCAAGCGCTCATTAACATTCATGGTCCCACTGTCTGGTCCGGCCTGGAAAATCTATTTTATTCTATTCGTCGGCTCTGCTTTCGCTGCTCCCCAAAATGTGACCGTCGATGATGCTGTCTTGGTCGGTTCTGTCATACCGGCATACATACCCTCTCCGAGCGACTGGAATCAAGGTAACGCATGTTCTGAGTGTCTGGCCAAGCCAGATCCTTCCTACGCATACAATGGGACATGGCACGACACTACCTATAATCCACAGACTAGTGTCGAGCAAGGGATCGAGATCACTTTCACAGGTATGTCCCCCACAGCTGGTTTGTGTTTTCTATTGTGATAGTGACATCTTCTCACAGGAAGTGCTCTATACATATTTTTTATCCTCGCAAACAATATCACGGGTGCCACTACTCTCACCAACATCATGTTCTATCTGGACGAGGTCCTTGTCGGCACATTCGTGCATACCCCATCGACGAGCACCGATTACCAATACAATGCGTCTGTTTACGCCAACGAATCCTTGGTGTTCGGCGAGCACAACATGAGGATAGAACCCGTCAATTCGGGAAACCAGGTGTTAATGCTGTTCGACTACTTAGTCTATACGTGCGTTCATTATCTTGTCTGTGAAGGTCATTTTCATGGTTTCGTTAGAACAGATACTACAGATGACTCATCTTCTACCTCTCCATCTACGTCCGCGTCTGCCACAGCACATCGAAACATGGCTACCGTCGTTGGCGGGACGGTAGGTGGTGTCACGGCCCTTTTGCTGACGATCGCCTCTCTACTGTACTATTGGAGATATTCGAGACGCAGGGGTAGTCAGCGACTGCTTCGATCACAAAAGGACATCGTCCTGGGATCGCTTATATCATTGGACGCCGCTATTGTTCGCCCTACACCCCTCGGGGGTACACAAGCCCGTCCTATCGAATACCCTCCCTTTGCAGTACGTATTCGCGTTCACGATCGCTCGCCCTCCAATCCATTTCACCTATTTATAGCACGAGCCGATGAGTGTGCGGACGACGTTGCGACCTCCAAGCCCCCCGATATCGATTAATCCACCTTCTACCGCTTTCGATAACACCGCCATTCTAGAAGAGGTTGAACAACTGAGAGAGGAAATATTTCAACTTCGCTATTTACAGAAGCTGAGAATGGAGGAGGCTCCTGGATATTGCAAGCCCGATAAATGACTCTGGAACGTTGTTGTAGGAGACCATGTATTAGTGCGACCCGTCACGACAGAACCGAGTGGAACTGTACATTTTTTTCATCCTCACAAGTACTGCGCCTAATGTTACTAGTACCCTTGCAAGCGTGTCTTTCGTCCCCGGTGGTGTCGATGTGTCCTCATTCAAGCACGACCCTTTGACGAGTATAAGCTTCGAGGACAACTAGGCTGTTGTGCCAATGCCTATGATTCTATGCCTCACGGCCGGCATGCCATAAAGGTCTTGGTTCCGTAAACTCCATATTGATCCTTTTTGATCGTTTGATTTATACGTGTGTCATTTCGTCTCGTTCTCCTGTAGGGCATTCTCATCGATGCCCTGTTAGCACGGACACTCCGTCGGGACCAAATATTGGAGCTATTGTCGGTGGAACAGTTGGGGGGGTCCCCGCTCTCACACTCGCCATCACATCCGTGGTATCTTGTCAGCGATACAGGAGACGCGGCGCAGCGGTGCTTCCGCCACCGATTATCAATGTGGTAGAGCCATTCAAATTTAGCTCCTGACTTAGTCCTGACCTCTGTCCAGGCTACCTCATCATTAACCGAGTAGTTGCTAATAGGTTCCCCTCCGACCGAGGTATGACAGCCGATTTGACATTCCGTTTGCGAAACTCGTTGTCGTCTGTCTTATAGCCACCAGAACCAAGGTTTAAGGTGTACTATCGACGACTATGCAGCCAACGATTCCCCCTTTTGCCTCTACACAATCATCGACCAACGATTTATCTGTGGGTGGAGCAGCAGCGATTCTCGAACAGGTTGGAATGTTGAGGGAAGAAATTGGTCGTACAGGGTTGCACCGAGGCCGGTGGACCAGCAGATGATTTACGTCTTGGCCCGGTCTGTCAAACGAACAACTGAAGGTTAAAAAAACAAGTTAGCGAATCATTTTTCTTACTTGGTCCAAATAGGGAGAATTCCGTAGGTGATGTGGTGCCGTGAGGGGATGGAAATGCCGGGAATGAAATAAATGGTTCCACCATATCGGCTGGTGAGGGTGCCGATCTTGGGGTACGTCTCTCGTATCGTCGATAATACGTCACAATTGTGATCACTAATGCAAGAACAGCGACGCCTCCAACTGAACTGCTGACAATAGCTCCAGCATTTTGTCCGGTTGAAGCTGATGAAGTTGATGAAACAGGTGAGGTTGGCGAAGGTGACGCACTGCTACTGTTATCCGTGCTAGCAGGGTAGGGTGAGAATAGTGTACAAGGGAGTAAAGCAAAGTGACACACGTATAAATCAAATAGTCAAACAGGATCACCACGCTATTTACCGAATCATTGACAGGCGCAACCTGCATAGTGTGCTGGCCGTAAGGCATGGAATCATTAACATAAACAGCCTGGTTGTACTCGAAGCACAGGCTGAGGGGGAGTGTTGATGATAGTACAGTGCCATGAGTTAGGCAGCATGCTTCAGCCTGTTTAAGTTACTACTTCACATTAGTCGATACTAATTTGTTCATTTTGTCACAGAATGTGTTTTCCTCAGTTGTTCAACCATCATGACTGAGGTACACATCCCATCATCCTCTTTCCATACTATAGCTAACTTAGTACTAGTCTGACATTTATCAGGTGCATAATATAGTCGTTCAACCATCATGACTGAGTCTGACATTTATCACATTTGATATCACCCATCCAATCTGCTCCAACAAGCAAATTCAGGACCAGGTTGTGGTGCAGACTCACAGTTGAAGGATCATCAAGTACTTCAGCACATCAAAGGTTGATTTAGTACTATGTCCCATCCCAGACACAGATGGGAAATTTTGCAACTCCCTATCAATCACACCTGCTAAGCCAGTATCACACTGGCAACATCAGTTTGTTGTTTCAAGTGCTTTTTTTCATTGTACCCCATTTTTCACACAAGCCTCTGACTCTATGCAGTTTTTCATTTTTGTATGGATGATGAATGACAACGTGTTTCACAAGTGGTGTGCGCATTTTGCGACACCGGTCTCACGATAGTACAGAACATTACAGAACATTCTTTTAATTTCCGTTTGCTTCTTTTTAATTTCCGTGCCCTCACGAACAATGTGTAGTATAGCTCTCCGTAGTATATACTGTAAACCATCCATGTATCGTATTCGTTCCTTAGACTTGCAATCGTCGTCGTCGTGCTCCTTTCGAGTGCCGCTAAGTAAAGCCTGATAGAATCTTGCCCCAGTCCTTGTCCTCGTCTTAATTATCCTCGCTATCCTCATCCTCTTGATCATCCGCGCTCGCCCAGGTGTTCCCACGTTTCAGTACAACGTGGCAGGCGCACTTAAGAAGGGCCGTAACTCGTGTTCTTTGTTTGAGCTGTTACTTCGATGCGGTGATGCCACACCAAGTCGGTTTGACCTCTTCAGATCAAAATCACACCCTTTGACTGGTACTCTGATCTGCATATGACCGCGAACATACCATTCTCTGTGTATATCCAGATCCGTTTCATTATTCTATCTGCGGTCTCGGCACTTGCTACACTCCAAAATGTGACTGTCGACGATGCAAACGTGCCAGTCAACATGGTTCTTGTATACCTCCCCAACGCTTCGCATTGGGAACAGGGCAACGGCTGTGCCGTATGTCTTGTTAATCCGGATCCTCCTTTTGCGTATAATGGTACATGGCACTATGCCATGTATTTACCGAACGCCACGACTGATTTCTCATTAGAGTTTTCCTTTGTGGGTATGTCCCTCGTTCTTTCTTACTGTCCCTGGCTTGATCTTAAATTTCGTATAGGGAGTGGACTGTACATTTTCTTCATCCTCGCAAATACCGTGCCCAACGTTCCAACCCTTACAAACGTGTCTTTTACCCTGGATGGCACCCAAGTGTCTTCATTCAAGCATGAGCCTTCGACGAGTACAGACTTTGAATACAACCAGATTGTCTATGCTAATGATTCCATACCTTATGGCCAGCACGCTATGCAGGTTGTGCCTGTCAATGATTCGGTAAATAGCGTGGTGATCCTGTTTGACTATTTGATTTATACGTGTGTCACTTTACTTCACTCCCCTGTATACTATACTTACTCTTACTCTGTTAGCACGGATGACAGTAGCAGTGCGTCACCTTCGCCAACTTCATCGACTTCGTTTACCCCATCCGCTTCCTCAACTTTATCTACTTCGTCGGGATCAAGTGTTGGAGCTACTGTTGGCGGTTCGGTTGGAGGAGTCGCTGCTCTTGCATTCCTGATCATATCTGTGATATTTTATCAGCGATACAGGAGACGTACCCCAAAATCGGAACCTTCACCAGTCGTCGATATGGTGGAACCATTTGGTTCGTTCCCGACATCTTCATCCCATCACGGCACCACATCGACTACCGAATTTCCTCCTCCCCAGGTGAGGAGAATGATTTGCTAACTCGTTTGTTAACCTCGAGTTGTTTGTTTGACAGACTGGGCCAGGAGATCAATCATCTGTTAGTTCACCGGTCCTAGTGCAACCCCAGACGGCAACCCCCTCTAACCCCATGCCGTCCCCACCCAATGTTGTATCTAGCGATGCAGCTGCCGAAATTCTTGAACAAGTGGGAATGCTGAGGGGCGAGATTGCCCGTCTTCATCGTCACCGAGGTTCGGGCTGGAATGGTCCTGAGTTGGGATCAGAGCCGCCTCCGGAATACTCCTCACCACCTACCGTACCAAGGCTCTTGCCCTGATATAGTTGTATCTTTCTCCCCATCCTTCTTCCACCATTTATCTCTTCTAGCAGATCTCTATTGATCTCATCATCACCCTCCCTTCCACTAGGGGGGTCAACTCAGTCATGGTCATGGTTGACCATGGGCTTACTAAGGGAGTGCATTTTATCCCCTACTCCAAGACTAGTGATGCTGCTAGCATAGCTCACCTCTTCTTTTATCATATCTTCCTACAATATGGCCTTCATGACAAGCTCATCTTAGATTAAGGACCACAATTCACCCCTGCCTTTGCCAGAGAACTTGCTTGACTTCTATAATACAATGTAGCTCTTTCCTCTATATATCATCTCCAAACTGATGAGGAAACTGAGCAAGTAAACCAGAAATTGGAGACCTATCTCTAACTGTTCTGTTTAGACAAACCCACCTTCTAGCTAGATCTACTGCCCATGGCTGAGTTCTTCTGCAATATAGCCATCCACTCCTCCACTAAGTGATCCCCTTTTTCACTCATCCTCAGATTTAAACCCTGTTCCTACCCATTTTTGGGGAAAACTTTTATCCCAGCTCTGGAAGAGTGGTTGACCAAGCTAAGCAAGGCACAAGAGGAAGCCTTGGCAGTCCATCAACATGCACAACTACTGATGAAATCCCATGTCTGCAGCAAGTTCAGGTTATGGAAAATCAGTGATCATGTGTGGTTGGAAGCAAAGAATCTCATGAGAAGCACTCTGTAGAAAAAATTAAACTCACTCAGAGAAGGACTATTTGAAATTTTAGAGGTTATCCCTCTAGTGGCATATTGTCTACACCTCCTCCCTTCTTGGAATACTGAAACACCTCTAACCTCTTGATCAAGCCTTAGTTAAGGCTGATATGGGAGATCTAAGGAGAGGGGGCCTAGATAGTGAAAAATGCAAAGTGGAGGAGAGGGAACTGAGTCTATCTTGCTGTGGAGCCTCCTACCAGAGGGAGAACTCTAAGAGAACTTGACTGGGGAATCCCCTGGTCAAGTTCCTTGGCCTTTATATACTATCTAAGTATTTACATAGGTTGTAGCTAGATCTAGTGATTACATGGGCTAGGGTATGAGGAGGCATGTGAAGCACATATAGAATGGAAGAATATACATGAGAAGTCCTTGCTGCAGTGGCAGCATAACCCTAGGTATGACAGTTCACATTTTTGATGCATAAGTCCTCCTTGAGGAGATCTAAAGATCTGCCACAAAGGAGATGGAATCTTAAGGGAGTGAAGGCATCCATAGATAGTCTTATATGTGTATTAGTGAGGGTTAAAAGTTGGGGCCAAAGGATTAGTCCATTGGCTCAATATTTATGGGCAAAGATTTTGGGTTTTGGTCCTCTCTATAGATAAGATAAGATAAGAGTTACTTAGAGCGAAAGTTGCTCTAGAAAATCAGGAAAAATGGGGAAAAATAGGAGAAAAATGGGGTGATTCATAACACTATCCCCTCCTTAAGGATCGACTTCCAGGTGATTGAAGAGATGAGCAAAGATAGTCAGATTTTCATATGGTTTGAATAGAGAGTAAAAATCAACAAAACCCATTCTCAGGCATCTTGGAGTGTTCAGGTGAGTGGCATGGAACTCAGTAATAGCTTCTTTAGCATTAGATAGATTGGCTGTTGGTTCCTGTTATGAATCACCCCATTTTTCTCCTATTTTTCCCTATTTTTTCTGATTTTCTAGAGCAACTTTCACTCTAAGTAACTCTTATCTTATCTTATCTATAGGGAGGACTAAAACCCAAAATCTTTGCCCATAAATATTGAGCCAATGGACTAATCCTTTGGCCCCAACTTTTAACCCTCACTAATACACATATAAGACTATCTATGAATGCCTTCACTCTCTTAAGATTCCATCTCCTTTGTAGCAGATCTTTAGATCTCCTAAAGGAGGACTTATGCATCAAAAATGCGAACTGTCATACCTAGGGCTATGCTGCCACTGCAGCAAGGACTTCTCATGTATATTCTTCCATTCTACATGTGCTTCACATGCCTCCTCATACCCTAGCCTATGTAATCACTAGATCTAGCTACAATCTATGTAAATACTTAGATAGTATATAAAGGCTAAGGAACTTGACCAGGGGATTCCCCAGTCAAGTTCTCTTGGAGTTCTCCCTCTGGTAGGAGGCCTCACAGCAAGATAGACTTAGTTCCCTCTCTTCCACTTCATATTTTTACCTCCTAAAGGCCCTCTCTTCTTAGATCTCAAATATCAGGTTTATCAGGCTTGGTATAGAGATTAGAGGTGTTTCAGTTCCTAAGACTGATCGGATTTGTCATATCCCCTTCAGTGGACCAAATACTCAATTTTGTCTCTTTTCAGGTGGCTATCTACAATAAATTTGAGTTCGTATTCTTTGTCGTGGTCTTCCATGACATGCGTAGGTCCTGGCGTGGTTACTGACTGGCTAGGGAGTTGTTCTCTGTATGGTTTCACTCAGGATATGTTTATTACTGGGTGTATTCACATGGATTTGGGCAGACATAGCTTTACTACATTATCACTGATCTGGTCTGTAATCAGGTATAGGTCAAGCCATCATTCAGTTAACTTTTTTGAAGCCCGTGGTAGGCATAGATTATCTGTGCTAAGCCACACCTTATCACTGATTACATAATCAGGTGCCTTTGATCTATGTTTGTCTGCTCGAGTTTTCATTTGCTTCTGAGCTGCTAATAGATTAGATTTCATTTTAGCAAGAATGTTGGCCATTGTCTCTACCATTTCATCAGCCACTGGAGTCTTCAATGTTGTCTGTTTGACTCCTATTCTTGGTAGATAAGATCTAGTTACTTTAAAAGGTAATATCTTGGTAGATGTCTGCTGTCTATTATTGTAGGTAAATTGAGTGATGGGGAGCTAGTCGACCCATGTGCTTGGGTTTTCTGTAGCATATAGTCTTAGGTATTGTTGTAATTCTCGGTTGATTTGCTTGGTTTGCCTGTCTGTCTGTAGGTGATGTGCTGTTGATAATTTAGGTTTGATGCCAAGCCTTTTACATAAATCTTTCATAACCTGCATGGTGAACTGTGGGCTGCAGTCACTGACTATCATTTGAGGTAGTCTGTGGTCTTTCCATACATGGAATAGGTATAGTTTGGCTGTCTCTAGTGCAGTAATGGTTTTATTACAGGGGACAAATTCTACTTCCTTTGAGAATCAGTTGATGACCACTAAGATTGCATCATAACCATTAGATAATGGTAGGTCTATTATGAAATCAGTGGAGATATACACCCAGGGCATATCTGGTACTTTGAGTGGTTGTAGTTTTCCAGCTGGTGCTTTGCTAGAGGCTTTGAATCAAGTAAACCAGTCACATCTAGATATGTAGTCTTCTACTTGTCTGGCCATCCTGGACCAGAAGTAGCTTTGTTTGATTAACTCTAAGGTCTTTTCATTACCCAGGTATCTGGCTACTGGTATGTCATGGTGATTTGTAATAATATCTTGCTGAAGATTATCTTCATCCAGCACATACATCTTTCCTTCTTAGTATAATATTCTGTCCTGTTCTTTGCAGGTCATGTATTCTTTGCATAGTCTATGTGTTAAAAAACACTACTTTACTTCACCAAAAAGCTACACTTTCATTAGTCTGTCACTACACTTTCATTAGTCTGTCACTGCACTGTCATTAGTTCATCACTACACTTTCACTTGTCTGTCACTACTTCATAACTTTATGTATTTAGCTGGCCATACCTAGTATCAACTACTTATTTAGATCACTCCAGACACTAGAATGCGCAGCACTAACCACAGTAAGGTCTGTACACAGTAGATCTATCATATAAATAAGTAGGAACATATACTAGATACCCTAGCCTAATCCATTTGTACTTTTGTTGGCATTCAGTCTTCTGGACTTGAGCTACAGAGTATTAAGGACAAGTCTCACTCTGATTTTGTCTCATTTATCCATCCTTCACTCTATCTCTTGCCAGTCTTAGTGGAATACTGTAAGATTGTCCAGCCAGTGTGGAACCATTAGTCCTAGAGGCTTAAGGTCATAACACTTGGATTAGGCTATCATCCACTGCCTGGGCACTAAGGCTAAGGTGCTGTAGCTTTGCTGTATTCATTCCTGATCCACAAGGAGAAGTGGCATTTGGGCTGTTGCCTAAGAATTTGTTTCAAAACCCCTTTGACTTGGAGGAACCCCTTAGAAGGGTAGATTTGTGTCACAGATAGATAGATCTTCAAAGATAACCCCATTGGGTTGTTTACAGCATCAGGGTCGAGCCTGAATAAGCTATGTCCAACCAGGTTAGCTGGGCTGAGGATCCATACAGTATCCAGTGCCAAGAGGCTGAGGTAGTCTGGGAAACCTTTACCCAGTACTTAGCTTATGTGTAGCTTTGTTATATCACTACATAAGCATTGTTGCTATCAAACACAGTGAAGG
>JBBPKO010000366.1:0-17136 GCA_038089295.1 Xerocomus amazonicus
AGGTGCTAAGCAAGATAGACTCAGTTCTCCCCCTTCCATTTCGCATTTTTACCATCTAAAGGCCCCCTCTCCTTAAATCTCAAAGATCAGGCTTATCAAGCTTGGTATAGAGATTAGAGGTGTTTCAATCACTAAGGTCTCAAAAGGAATGCATGCCAGCCTAGTCAAAAAACTCTATGAAGGAGTAGCAGTCCTGAAAATGCTCTACGCCATTGAAGTATGGGGAACCCATGTAATCACCAAAGGCTGGAGCAAGAGGAATGAAGGGTGGAATGCGAGAGGCTTTGCAAAAAAGATCAAATCAATCCAACATCTAGCTGCACTCCAAATAACAGACAGCATGAGATCAATGGCAACAGACATACTCTTCACCCATGCTGACCTGCAACCCATACCAGTACTCATTAGACACCACTACACCCACGCAGCCCTCCACATAGCCACTCTCCCACCATCCCACCCCATCCACACTGCAGCCATAAAAGCACTCAAGGGCCACAAGCACCACAAGTCACCCCTTCACCTCCTCCTCGCTGCTTTCCCCCTTGACCCCCACCTCTTCGAGACCATCCAACCAGCGAGCGTCAACCCAAAACGCACACAACGCCTGAAAAACACCTCAGTAACCAACCAAACAGAGGCAGCTAATCAAGATGCCGCAGCCGAACAATCCGAACAAACGTGCGTCTACACAGACGGCTTGGGACAGGGCGGGAAAATCGGCGCCACAGCAATCATGTGACGCAACGGTCGCACAATAGCGTCCCTCCAATATTGCTTAGGCAGCGAGGAAGACCACACGGTCTACGAAGGAGAAGCGATAGGTATCTTACTCGCAACCGAACTACTAAAAAACCACCCAACAGGAGGGCCAATCTCCCTCGCCCTAGACAACACAGCAGTAATCGAAGCGGCAACAAACCCCAAGTCTGGGCCATCGCAATACATCATACAGGAATTCCACCGCAACCTCATCCCTGCACTCAAGATCAACAATCAAACCAAGATAGAAATAAGATGGACCCCTGGCCACACCGGCATCCCGGGCAACGAAGAAGCCGACAAAGCAGCAAAACTAGCCGCAAAAGGAACATCCTCCAACCCGCAAGATCTCCCACCACTACTCCGCGTGTCACGCAAAGACACCCCCACACTCCCCAGAAGCAAATCGGCGGCAAAACAAGCAATCAGGTCCAAACTTCAACTGCTCCGCCACCGCATATTCGCATCTTCCCCCAGAGCCCGCCGCCTCCACCGAATCGACCCATCCTTGCCCTCCAACAAATTCCTCAAAACAACAGCCGACCTCCTCAAGCATCACACAGCAGCCCTCTTCCAACTCCATAGCGGACACATCCCCTTGAACGCACACCTCGCCAGAATCAAGAAAACCCCCTCACCCGATTGTCCCCACTGCACGGGACAACGAGAAACGGTATTCCATTTTCTCCTAGAATGCCCCGCTCACCGCGAACACAGGTCACAACTTCGAGCAAAAGTAGGCAACAAAGCTCAAGACATTAACTCACTCCTTGGCGACCCGAAGTGCATAAAGCACACACTACAATACGTCCAAGACACCAGGCGACTACAAACCACCTTTGCCAACCTCTCACCCCCAAAAGACAAACCAAAACCAAAATGACGGATCACCCACCCCTGCCACCCCCTCACAACCGCGCCGAATGGCGCCACCCCGGTAACCTCTCCCAACCCCAAGCTCACCACTTACTCTCGCCCTAGATCCCCCCCGTCACAACCGACCCGATCCACTCACCCATGTCGCACATCACCCACAAGCCCCCAACCCCGCACGCCCAAAAACAAACTCAACACGAATTGAAAGCACCACAACCCTTAGCATAGCCATATCCATTACTATACACAAATGCCACCTGTACACGCCAGTCACCGTCCACCAAAGAGCCCCGCCTCTAGGGACGTAAAACAATGGATCTAAAAAAAAAAAAAAAAAGGAAATTTTCTAGTCAAAGCAGTCGAACATCCCCACCGCTATATTAACTGCAACACGCGTTTCCCGAGTATTCTCATCGTAGACATGGGTATGTCTGCATATTCCTATTCATTGTCTGCTCATTTGTTTATGGTATATACAGGTTCGTATTTGGGCTTCTACGGTGCCGCATGGGATGGAGAACGTGTGATAGTCGAGCCTCTCACACCCATCTTCGATCTGTCGATTCACCAGAGAGACTCGAAAGCCAGATGTGCGATCGCATCTAGCTTGGATGCACTTACGGTTGCTGTTCACAACACTCAAACCCACTATGACGCAGTTGAAGCGGAGGCCAAGGCGAATCCATCCCCATCGAAGGAATACAATCCTCATGTTCATGCAGCCCGCAGGTATCCGTACATGACATCCTACGCCAGCAACGGGCAGAAAATAACTTTCACATACAATGAGCGGCTTGTTGAAACGAAGCTCCTGTTCTCCGCCACCCTCAACCGTCCTAACTCTGGCCACTGCATCGTCAAGTTCACACAGCAATATTCCGAGGCCACTCATAACTTTCTTGCCTCCCGTGGTTCAGCGCCGACGCTCGGGCAATGTATTCGAGCCTCCGCAGAGTGGACTGCGGTCATCATGGACGAATCAAAATATCAAGTGCTTAGAGGTCTGAACCTCTCGAAGGCGGACCAGGAGAAGGTACGACGTAAAGTTAAGAGCGAGGTGCAAACGTTACATGACGAGGGGTTTGTTCATGGCGATATTCGAGATATCAATCTTCTCATCTCCGTCGAGTCGCTTGCATCCGATGAGGTGGCAGTTCACTTTATTGACTTCGATTGGGCCGGGCGTATTGGAGAGGCCAGGTATCCGGTTGGAATCAATACAAAAACTGTAAAGCGGCCAGATGGGGTTAAATTTGGGGGGCTCATCACAAAGGAGCATGATGAGGATATGATCTCTTATCTGTTTGAATGAGCACGAAAAGTGACTATTTGTGTGGTTTCCGCCTAGAGCATTGATGTCGTAAGCGGTCTCATCTTTGACCATGATCCTCGTTCTGTGTATGTGCCTACTAAGCCAAGCCCCAAATGACAGGAATGAACTGTAAGCCAGGACCCTTGCTTGAAATGATCAAGATAGGCCATACATCAGCAAAAATGGATTTCTCTGTTGCATCCCACTGAGCTACTGTAGTGCTGAATGAGGCGATCGAATGTCGTGTTGTAGAACCTCTACTTGGCGGTCCTTCATCTTCGCCTCTTAATTCGAGGAGCGCTTCCAAAAAGTGGCGGATGGCGGGGAGCATAATATCCTCAGCGCCAAGCTTGAATACCTTCAGTCAATCTCTAGTCCATTAGACGGGGGCGGGGACGTGGACGCTAAATTTACATCATGTATTCACTCTCTGCTTTTTCTTGGATCCGTCCACTTTGAAGAACATGCCCTCCTGCTTTCCTTTTTGCTACTTTTGCTGTGCGTCAAGATGACCAACGATAGATCTGAGAGAAAAAGGCCCTCAAAGCAATCAGGGTTAAATCTGGAACAGGGTGAGTTTATTCCCACAGGATCTGACCAGGTTCGCCGATATCAAAGGTAAAACAGCTTATCTCCACCAGACGGTCATCGAGTTTATGCTCGAAGGTCGACCATTCCCGTACCAAGTCAAGAATGGAACTGTCTATCATGTCCACGAGAACAGCATTGTGGGCGTTTGTTGTTGACATCGACAAAATGAACGGCGAACCCCCCCAAGATTTCTTCTACAACACCCTCCATGCGGATTACCGTGGCATCATCTCTAGATGGCGCAAATCAGAGATGGATCAAGCAATGCAGGTCACGGCTATCACCCTCTCGATTCCCTTTTCAGAATCCCAAATCCTATGCCAAGAATGTATGATTTTTCCTAGACCCAGATGAACCCCTCACTCATCGGTGTGTTTGCAGTTCTTGACTTTGGTAGAAGTCTAGATGGCTACATCGCCGACTTCTCCGAAGTCGTGGAGAACCTCAGGACCGAAGAGAAATCGGACAAGGTGGCTAGACTGAAAGATCGATTGAGTAGTGCGAAAACCGCAATGGAAACGTACGTCGTACACCCCATGTTCTTTCAATGCCTCATCCCCTATTTCTATTTTTTTTTCTATCAGCCTTAGCCAAGAAGTACGACGTGCCTATCACAGGCTAACAGCATTCTCTGACCTGGCATGCAGGTAAAAAAAAAAAGCTGGGGTGGAAACTCGCAGCAGACGTCGCAATCACTGGCATCTCGTTCCTATTGGCGTTCCTGGTTCCTATATTATGGGCAAATCTTGCGAGTGTCGCAGTAAGTTGGGTTAATTTTTCTTAGGGACGGTCGTTTTCTCACTTAAAATAGGCCATCGGAATCGATTTCATGGGTATAAAGAATTCCGGAATTCGGCCCCACGAGCTGCGTAAGCAGAGAAAGGGTGGGTTCACACCGCTTGGTGCCACAGATCTACTGACTCGGGCTGGTCAATCAAGCGGCAGTCAAGGAATACAAAGCGATAAATGATGAATACAATCTGGAAAAGCCTGCCATTGCTCAAATGCTGAAACTTGAATCTGCCCTCGACAGTGCGAGACCACAAGTACAAGAGGTGACCGTGAAACTCGGCATATTCGCCAGTGTATGAGCTGCGGTAGGTTCCTCCGAGGCGTCGAGACGGAGCTGCCCTTTCTGACAATGCACGCACGATTCAGATCACGGCGGACATACGGGGGTTGGAGAATTCACTTCACCGTGCGGATGATTCGACGTCGAAGGTGATGATTAACATGCTTGAATGTAAAGCACGCCGACTGATTCCCGGGCACGGTGTTCACACAGTTATTTTCCCAACGCGTTCAGAGGCTGGAAAAAATGTATGGATACTCGAGTCAAGCCCTTCGTCACTATTAAGTCACGGTTAAACTGACCTAGAAACGAGCACGATTGCCTCTTTTCAATCGGTTGTAATGTACCTATGGGCCAGGTGGAAGAAGATACATGTAAGATAAAATACATCATCGACCAACATCAGACAAATTTGACGAATCTGGTTCTGGTTACCAATCGTTGAATCCTTCGTGTCCACGGTGATCGGGTATTGCGGAACGTCACACGTTGAAAAATGGAGGGCACAGTCGGAATCTTAGAACACTAAAACACATTACAAGGGAAACCAAAACAGGTGTTATCATCTCATCGCCTCACACCACAGAAAGACGTCAGTTTTTCACACGTTTCATTCAGAGAGAGATCGGCGGCTGCCAGACTCCTTAATCCCTGTTCGAAGTCAATATTCACTGTGAGGAAGATAGAGGATAGAACGCGCCGCACTTTTTATCTATCATGTCAATGCCTATCACTGCCGCTTTCCCTGAATCCTTCACGAATTCGAATAGGTCGTGTGTAATCTCCAAGTTTCCCACACTGGAGGGTGCCTCCTGAGGTGCCCTTTTCGTCTTCGATGGAGAAAACCCACGGGAGTCGTTGAGCTCGCTGTTTTCGTGGGCGTGTGCGTTGAATGGAGATCTGCGCGAATGATGATGAACAGCTCTCCATACTCTCGTACGCATAGGTCGAGCTGCACTCACCGACCGTCTAACCGGAATGGCTTCAACGCCCTGTTTGGACCAATTGACATTCATCAGTGACCAATATGTTTGATACGTACAGAGAACTGGGAGAGGAGTCAAATAAATCTTCCCTATCTCTTTGAAAAAGGCTAATTGGATCGTCGTTGTGTAATCTGGCGGGTGCGGGCATGGTCATGGTTGGGGCAACAGAGCCCACAACGAAAACCATGAAGAAGAGTAAAGAATGGCAGTGCATCTTGCAAAAATAGTTGTAATCACGAAAGACAAAACCCGCCAGCGGTATAGACAATGAGGCTGATCATCCGGTAGGTTGTGAGCAGATCAGGGTTCGATATGAAATGGGCAAACGGACTTACTACCCAGTACCGTGAACTGAGCAAAGTAGAGAGAAGGGGCTGAAAAATAAGGGGTGTGGTGGGGTTATCGTTTATGTAGTCTGGAAGATGCACAGCCAGTTGCACTTGCCATCTAGGCAGGAAGGCGAGAAGTCGCTCGTGGATCACGCAAGATGCGTTCATGAGCACGTCGAATGGCATGAAAATCATGAAACTGACATTTCTGGACAGAGTGAATTTTGCGAAACGTTCGGTGATACAAGACTGACACACAAGAGTCCAGTAGGAAAAAAAAAAAAAACGGAACACAAACAAACCGCAAACACACCTTCATTTCACGAGGCTCGAGAATTGGAGTGAGAGTATGGGCTTACTGCTCAAGAAAGATTTCTTACACCATCACCTCCCTCGATAACGGACGAACTATAAAAATGTCAAGTAATATAACGCCAGAATGCAGCGAAAACAGCCGACCGTCACAAATTGAATCTCCGCTCCGAAAGTGCTTGATCAGTCTTATGCATGATGATGTAAATGTTAGATCGATCATGAATTCCGTTGTCAAACGGGTTTGGATCATATTCGTACTGTAGGACTTATTCATCTGTACGATACTTGAGTTACACGTAGCCATTGACTATTCTACTGTATCATCGAACGGGTCACCAGTCGTAATCAAAAGTCACCCCAAAACGAGCAAAACTGCAACTCTCGGTTGCCCAGATCTCCTTCCCCATGCAGCAACCCCATCACATGGGAACCCTCATCGTAAGGGAACGCCGCTTAGTCGCATCATCGTGCACCCAGTATGACAGCTTGGACGCAAGTCTGGAAGGTGAGTCTGGAACGTCACCAAAATGCCAGGCAAATGCAGACCGCATGGGCGAGGACGATTTCAAACCGGGTTTTGGGTAGTAGAGCAGAACTTGACCTTCTTCCTCTTCCTCTTCAGACCGGTCTTCGACATTTGCCTCCACCGCATGATGATCTGAATTACCCTGGTTGATGATGAGCATTTGAAGAACGGCATCCTCAGAGGCGTGGTGGCACGCCTCGTTATCTGAGGGTGGGACGATGTAAATGTCTGGGACTGCATCGTCCGCAGTGTCAGCAGGGTCGTCAACCGATTCATCCGCCTGTATACAGAGCCCAGCTTCATCAGGAGAGAGTCCTCAATCGCAACATCCGGTTCTCAGTGGCAAAAGTTCCAGACGCGCCATCGTCGACAGCAGCCTCTGAGCTGGACTCCGAATTTCCGTCTTTGGGCGAGATTCACTCGTCGTCACACCCTATAATTTCCCCCGCAAGCACTCGCGCCGTTGCCTCTTCACTGAACAAACGCACCATCTCCTCTTCGTACTCGTGTTCGGACTGCAGCCACATGTGTAGACGCACAAAGGTGATCGAGGTGAGCCCAGAGTAGAGAAGCGGCATGCCCTTGGAGATTTCCTCCGGCGACTTTTGATCTCGGCTGCAATTTTGTCAGCAAGGTCGTCCGATCCCAGTTCATCAGCCGTCTCCTCTGTCATGGTCTCGGTGGCGAGAACATGCGCCGTGATCCCTTCCTCGAATAGACGTAACATCTCCTCAGCGTACTCATATTCGGAATGTAGCCACATGTAGAGCAAAACGACAGTGATCGAGCGGAGACCCTAATACAAGAGTGGGATGGTTGTTGGATCAGGCTCCAAAGACTTGGTCGGCGTCGCAATTTTGGTTGCGATTACTCTCTGCGAGACCATCCACCTTGGAAGAAGAGACGGAAAGGACCTCGGCAGATAGGCCAGGCGCAACGTCTCATCCAAATCGGCTATTTTCTGAAGTGCAGCAAGGTCGACCTTGTACGACGCGTTAAAGGGCATTTCGGAAATGCAGCGCACAGAACCGATGACCATTTCCAGATTGTCGTTGTGAGAAAAACGCAGAGTCGCACGCATGGTTGAGTATGGACAGTGCATTGATAGTCCCGAGGCTGGCAAACAGGAGGATCCGCCCGGTCGCATTCGACTTGACGAGCTTGAAATCGGCGACGTTGAGTGATTTATCCGCAAAGGCGGGAGCCAATGCGCGTTCGACATAGTCAAGATCTATGAATAGACCATTGAACTTGATACTGCGCGAACTGCGACCGCGGACGGCAATAGTACCGTCGGCTTACATGCAACCAATGTCGTCCGTGTAAAGGAGCATATCGTCTCCATGCCATGGATGGAACATGTAGCGAGATGCTTCATTGGCCAAGAAGTGGGTTGCCCTATGGCGCGTGATGAATGCGACAATCCTAGTAGCGCCGTTTTCTAGCTGGTCGAGAAGGACGTGCATCACATGCTGAACCGATATTCAGTATATACAGCGCTGTATTTCTTTTTGTGACACCAGATATTCAGCATCACTTTAGCCCATAATCGTTTCCTTTTTCATCCTTGCAGGGGGTTATGAGTGGGAGAAATCGATGGCGTTTGAAACATACGTACAGTATCTAACCGTATGCCATCATTGCCAGGGATTCGGGCGTGCTCCCAAAGTGATGCAGAATTCGGAGCAAATAGAGACGCGCACCCTGCTTTCTTTCGAGGTATTTCATAGCGCTCTAAACGTGCTTGAAATCGTGGGACTTGATTTCGAGTAAGTTATCCCCGTCCAGCTCGACGACTTGGTCAAGACATGAAAAGGATGATCTCATCTATGAAAAAGAGGTTAGTCTTGTTTGAAACGATGTGAGCAAGGTAGATGAACGTATGAACAAAAAAGCGCGCGTACTCAATGACGTGGATGAAAGAGGATCTGTCTCTCCCCTTTGGGAAAAAAAAAATCCTGTTAGCCGTATCCTTAAAATAGGTTCGTCGTGCTCTTTATCAACGTACGTGTTAGTTGGTATAGATGACTGGGAGCCCGGCTGAAGAAGGACGCTTGAGCGAGTCGTCAAATCTGAGAACGAACGAGCTTGCAATAAAATGACAAGCTTCAACACAATGGAAGTGGTTCGTAGACCGTATCCTTTTCCAGTCAGCAAAGCAGTCTCAATCCGAAATGTATGAACGGAGTGGCCTCTTCCACTGCAAATCATGGGGAAGAAATTCCACGTGCAATAATGGGAGAAAGTCCACCTGAAATCCCTTTTCCGAGGGCACACGCGGGCTGCGCTCGATGTACATCCCGTTCTGTGAGCATTCTTCATCTGTAAGCGTGGTCGGGGAGGGTACAACGTGATCGTCTTGGCACCTCGTGGACAAAGCACGCACGCCGACGACGAGATCCCCGATCATGCCTTTCCATGTTTTCTCCAGGGAAAAATGCAGATATGATCTCTGAAGTGTCACCACCAGGAGCTTGAAGATGGCGAATGTCATCTTCCGAAACAAGGACGTGGCCATCCGTGAAGCGTACCACATCAGGTCCAAACGTCAATATATTTTGTGCCACCACGAGCATGCCATCGAGGAAAGCGATCTCGCAAGGAAGAGATCTCTTTCTTGTTTCGCTCTTGCTCGATTCAGCGTAATGGCTTTTGAGCGAGGGGATAAGGATACGACCATGCGATCTTAAGTGACCACTGAGTATCGACAAGATCAGCTTGTCAAAAACATCCCTGTCTCAATGGCGCGTACGTCGGTGTCGTCGAGGATAGATTGCATCTAACCGAATGTATCAGAGACGCATTCAAGTAGGAGACGAATGATGAACATGCACCTACGTTGTGTGGCAAATTCAGGAGGTACGCCACGAACACCTCGAACACAGTTGGTGTTCTTTGTCGTTAATGTCGTTACGACGTTGGTTTCATAGCAGCTGGGTGCTGCAAACGCCACTACAAGAGCGTGCTCCTAGAACTAGTCATCCATATGACCCACCAGCAGAAGACCGTCGTCGCTATACTACCAGAGATATCTATATCAGCTATCTATCTGGGTTATTCGGCTATGCATATAATTGGTTCTCAACCCTCTCGACAACATCCAAAAACGAAGCTAAAACATGGCGTACAGAGTCGTATCATAATAGATCATTAGATCATAGTCGCTTTCCCAAACACTATAGAGTAGCGGTAACAGATTCTCACACACCACTGTCGAAGTCATATACCCACGATCGCCTTGAACGCCTCATAACACTTCAGGGTCTCACGTCTGTTATCCAGAGGCTTCATCCCCTCACTACGCCGACGAGCAGGACGAGGAACGGGTGGATAGCAGTAAGTTACTCGCGTTTCCTCTGGAGGATAGGTCCCGTAAGCGATATGATCCGACAGGGTCTGGGTGACAGGAACCTTAAAGAATGCGGGCGACGTGCCAACCATTACGATGCCAGGCATGACCTAGGGGAAGTAGGTTCCAGAAATGGTCAACCAATCAAGCAACTCAAGAAATGACTCACCCTACTGACCAATGGTGGAAGTCCGGCGACCTCCCTTTGCGCATTATTCTCGTTAAACGCTGCAACTGCCTCTGCTACAAGCTGAGCACGCGCGTTGGTTGGCTCCAATTGCTCTAACCTCTTGTCCTCCTGGACAAGGAGAAGGATATCGTTCTGAGAGCGATCGACAATACAGACATCGGTCTTTGCATGCCTGATTTCACCGCAAATAAAAAGGGGAAGGTCCACTCGCGTGCGTGCCAATCGTTGCCGACGAACATAACCCAAAACCTTGAACAGTTCAACAGCAAAATCATCAACGGCGGTTTCACCCTTGTTGGGGATCATGGCGAGATCAAGCAATCCAATTAGCTCTGCGTTGCGATCTTGTTGCATACCGTCGGCATCGAAAATATTCAGCAGCTCTTGATCAACCACGGGCTGTGGTAACTCCTGTGACGCGTCACAAACGTTAAGTCTTCCGAATGACGGATGGGGAGTTGCTCTCGCCTACCTGTAAGCCAAAGAACGGAAGAGGGCCTACTTGATTGAGGCTGATGCGATACGATACCAGGTCATTGCGGGTCCAGTCGCTGCCAGACTTGGCGGAACGAATGAGATTAGCCATGAGGGAGGTGGTGGCGTTGTTAAAGTGAGATCGCCAGCGCGTGACACGTGACTAGCCTCCCCTAGTCTCGTGAGAACATCTGGGAACGAACGTCCGAACAAAGTCACGTGGATGTGACACAACTCAAACGGAGCTTAAATTGACTTGCCAGCCGTCGCACGGTGTGCGTTGTTTACCAAGAAATAACCCCCACGTATGGGACATAGTACCTTCAGCTACAGTAGTTTCTGTCCTCTCTCGTACTTAGCTATGAATTGTTGTTGATATATTCCCTGCTGTACTCTGCCGTCCACTGTCGCACTCCGCCGTGCTCCGCCATCCAGTGACATACTTCTGTCATACCCAGCTATGCTGGCTGCTATTGTAACCTCAAGTCTAGTGGTAGACTCTACCACCATATGCTGCTGTCTGCCACCACACAGGTCCATCACCTGCCGCAAAGGCGCAACAGGACGGGGCAGGGCAGGTGCACGCAACACAAGCATTCCGGCAACACGGCAGCTGAGTTTTGGTTGAACCTCCGTTTGAACTTTGTGGCACTCACGTGACTGTGTTCGTACGTTGTCTGGAAAATTCAATTCCAAGATGCTCTGCTGAGTCTCCTCCCCAGCCGGTCAGTTTAATCTCCGATTGAAAAGTGAGCCTCCCTCCTACCTGTGACCAATCACGAGACCCAAGACTTACAAACGAGAGACTTATAAATTGCATGCCGTGCATTTTGTGATGAATACACCATTTTATTTATTTACATTAACGAAAGGAGTCAGTCTGGTGTTTAGAAAAATTCATCAAGCAGGGTTTGAACACACATGCAAATGTGATGAATCCTGATTCGCCTGCTCCCATCCTTGTCTTCGTCTTTCGTTCACTTGCCTTTCGGCGCGAGTCAGAAGAAAAAGTTGAACTTTGGAGCCCAAAAGAAAAAAAACTGACAAGCATGCAGGTTTTCCTATGGGAGCCTTGCTTTGCCATACGTGTCTAACGCGCTGCACACGCAGAAAAGATGCCTTTGCAGTCGATGGATCTCAGAACGATACCCCTATACACCCATGTTTTTTTGGGCTGTCGTCAGTTCACCCTCAAAACAAAGAGAAAAGAAGAACAATTCGATGTTCACCTGATTGGCGATCGACTGCCCGTCCTTCAAGTATAAGACAAACGTATCTTGCGCTCTAGCCAGCTATCGCGCCAAATCCCGTCCACCAAACGAAACCACATAAGAGTGAGCAAAATGTGATGAATAATGGCCACGACGCGTACCTCGACGAGAACGACGCGGAACACGTCCGTGCGGCGTACAAATGCGCGGACATGTTCGACCAGCGCGTCGACTTGACCGGGAAGCACCGACGGCCCATCTGTCCCTGCCGCCCGGAAACGTCGTGTAGGTTCGACAGGTGCCGGCAGCGCGTTTGTTGGACGGCCGCGCGCGCGCAGGTTGACTCCGACACATCTGGGAAATACGGCCTGTTCGGCGATGCGTTCAAAGTACAACGCGCAATCCCTGCCAAAAAGAGGGGGGGGGGACCCAGTGTGCCGTGGGCAGCAGCTACAGGCCAAATCAGCAGGATGAGCTTACAGGCACGTTCGGGAGATCGCCCCGATGGACGCAGTGATGGCTGGGCCGGCGTGCGTGGGTTCTGAGCGGGGGTGCGGGTCTGGCGTCCTGGTCATGCTGCGATCGGACTTGGCAGAGGGATCGTGACGGTCTGGATCCAGTTTCCTGGGAAGTATCGGTGTGATCAGCTGGACGGAAAAAAAAAAGATTGGGATCGCTACCGTAGTGGTCGCAGACTCCGCATGCGTGTGGTGATCAAATCACTCGATTCAGAGTGAATCGTGGAATGAAATGCCTCGACTTCTTTGACGAGGGCGTCCAACGACGATGTGTGACTGGCCACCGAATTCCTTTCTTGTTTCAGCAGCTTGAAGAAAAAAAAGGGATTTCACTATGCATCGCCCTCTGGTTAGACAAAGCGGACACACCTTTGAAGCGTTGCTCAATTCGTGGATCCTGTCTTGTACCGTCGCATTCGGCTCTGACAGGAATGGGAGCAGGACTTCGTTGAAATCTACATTGGAAACCATGGCGTCTTTCCTCGGCGTATAATTCCAGCAAAGGAATGAATCACCTTTAACAGCCACGAGCGCCATACTCGCGATGCTCCTCGACTCCCAGACCATGCTCTCGAACCTCTAATAACTCACGCGCTGTCAGATCAAAGACGCTCAGGTGGCTACGAAAAAGGTGGGGCAAACCTGGGAGAGCATGAATGCAGTCACTTGGTATTCGAAAGCGACGCCCGCAGATGCGTCGTGAACGGCTTTAAATCGTGAACAGAGGTCATTTGCTTGTGAGACGAGCGCCCAAATCTCGGCAGCGAGTCTGTCAGATTGACTGAACGGCAATGCTGCACGAGTCGGGGATGCGTGAAACCTTGTTCCGGTATCAAGGCGTTGTCAGGCAGTTCTACAATCAAACACAAGGACGTACTCGGGGGGTGTCACGACGCTCGAGTACGGGGGAGGGCTCTCACTGGGAACTGACATGAAGGATAGCGTCGATTTGGACTCGAGGAAGGCAGTTTATGTGACCGGGAAGTCTAGAATAACAGAGGGACACAGCTTTCCACGCCGCAGCCGCCTCCTGACGATTGTGCTCAGGAAGTATGCATTGCATCCACTGAACTGTGATGGATTCTGATGTGATGCCCAGCAAGCGACTCGAATGACTCCCCCATTAGTACTTGATGCTGTGAAACCAAGTAGATGACCCTGGACTTGCTGCGCCTTTAGAGCTTCTGGAAAACAGCATGGAAGGGCGTCTATGTAATTCCTGCGCCGTTAGGCAGGCACGGGCTTGGGGGAGCCTCGAACTCGGCCATAATGGTCAATACTGGAGTTACAAACCCCTGAGGCGCAACTTTCATTCCCTGATATCGCCTCGCTACTGCTCACCTGCGAATGCTGTCTGTTTGGTAATATCATCGCCTTGTACCCATATACAAGCAGTTGGGTTGCCCTAGAGTGATATTTAAATCGCCGCGCTGTGACAAGTTTGAAGTCGACCTCTTACACGTTCACAGCCCTCGAAATCAACGTTTTCACCCTGTCACGCGTTCGTGGATATAATATACTCCCCATCACCAACAAGCTGTGGTGCGAGCATCTTGACCTCCAAACGTCCCCCCAAGCATTTTCCTAAATGGCTGCTGCGTCAATTGTCCTAGGTCAACAAGAGAAACTCGATTACTGGATCAATCCTGCTGAGTCTTGGAACGCCTCGACGCCGATCACAACCAAGGCAGCATCGGTCGAGGACAATCATCCTCAATATACTCTCCAGGACTTGACCGGGGCTGCTCGTGATCCTCCAGCAGAAGAAATACTTTCCCTAGAGATCGAAAGGTTGTGTAGTGCAACGCTCGCGATTGATAGGACGTTCTACGACATTGGGAACGAATTATCCGATGCGTTAAACGTGCAGAACAAGCGCGTCGACGTCTATAACATTTGTTTTGCTTTAGGGGCACGGTGGAACGAATATCATCTTGTAAGGGCTTCCTGTGGTGAAGTATAAGCGAAGAGCTCATCGGAGGCTTAGACGTATCAGACTCTCCTCTGGCGCTCCAGAGTGTTTGCTGGGGAGGCACAAAGCGTCGTCGATGGTGCCGACTCTTTCGTTATTCCTAACACCTTCCGTTAACGTGACGCCCCTAGACTTCCGTGAAGTGATCTTGACTTCGCTGGCGGACCCAGACACCACCCGGTTAGAGAAACAAGACATCATGCACGAACAAATAAAGGTAAGTCCCAACCCCCTCGATTCATTTTTCAGACCTCACCTTGGTTCAGGTACTTCAGGATACGGCGCAACCATCCCAAAACCTATGCCAAGAATGTATGATTTTTCCTAGACCCAGATGAACCCCTCGCTCATCGGTGTGTTTGCAGTTCTCGACTTTGGTAGAAGTCTAGATGGTTACATCGCCCACTTCTCCGAAGTTGTAGAGAACCTCAGAATCGGAGAGAAATCGGAGAAGGTGGCTGGACTGAAAGATCGACTGAGTAGTGCAAAAACCACAATGGAAGCGTACGTCGTATACCCCGTGTTCTTTCAGTGTCTCATCCCCTCTTTCTATTTTTTTTTATCAGCCTTAGCCAAGAAGTACGACGTGCCTACCACAGACTAACAGCATCCTCTGACCTGGCATGCAGGTGAAAAAGCTAGGGTGGAAACTCGCAGCAGATGTCGCAATCACTGGCATCTCGTTACTATTAGCGTTCGTGGTTCCTATATTATGGGAAAATCTTGCGGGTGTTGCAGTAAGTTGAGTTAATATTTCTTAGGGACGGTCTCTTTCTCACTTAAAATAGGCCATCGGAATCGATCTCATGAGTATAAAGAATTCCGGAATTCGGCTCCACCAGCTGCGTAAGCAGAGAAAAGGTGGGTTCGCACCGCTTGATGCCACAGATCTACTGACTCGGGCTTGTCAATCAAGCGGCAGTCAAGGAATACAAAGCGATAAATGATGAATACAATCTGGAAAAGCCTGCCCTTGCTCAAATGCTGAAACTTGAATCTGCCCTCGACAGTGCGAGACCACAAGTACAAGAAGTGACCGTGAAACTCGGCATATTCGCCAGTGTATGGGCCGCGGTGTGTTCCTCCGAGAGGCGTCGAGACAGAGCTACCCTTTCTGACAATGCACGCACGGTTCAGATCACGGCGGACATACGGGGGTTGGAAAATTCACTTCACCGTGCGGATGATCCGACGTCGAAGGTGATGATTAACATGCTTGAACGTAAAGCATGCCGACTAATTCCGGGGCTCGGTGTTTACACAGTTATTTTCCCAACGCGTTCAGAGGCTGGAGAAAATGTATGGATACTTGAGTCAAGCCCTTCGTCACTATCAAGTCACGGTTAGACTGACCTAGAAACGAGCACGATTGCCTCTTTTCAATCGACTATAATGTACTTATGAGCCGGGTGGAAGATACATGTAAGTCAACATACATCGTCGACCAACATCAGACAAATTTGACAAACCTGGTTACCAATCGTTGAACCCTTCGTCCACGGTGATCGGGTATTGCGGAACGTCACACGTCGAAAAACGGAGGGCACAGTCGGAATCTTGGAAGACATGGATTGAACACTTAAACGCATTACAAGGGAAACTGAAACAGGCGTTATCATCTCATCGCCCCTCACATCACAGAAAGACGTCAGCTTTTCACAAGTTTAACTTAGAGAGAGGTCGGCGGCTCTGCCTGACTCCTTAATCCCTGTTCGAAGTCAATATTCACTGTGAGGAAGATAGAGGATAGAACGCGCCGCACTTTCTATCTATCATGTCAACGCCTACCACTGCCGCTTTCCCTGAGTCCTTCACGAATTCGAATAGGTCGTGTGTAATATCCGAAGTTCCCGTACTTGAGGGTGCCTCCTGAGGTGCCCTTTTCGTCTTCGATGGAGAAAACCCACGGGAGTCGTTGAGCTCGCTGTTTTCGTGTGCGTTGAATGGAGATCTGCGCGAATCATGATGAACAGCTCTCCCATACTCTCGTACGCATAGGTCGAGTTGCATTCACCGACCCTCTAACCGGAATGGCTTCAGCGCCCTGTTTAGACCAATTGACATTCATCAGTGACCAATATGTTTGATACGTACAGAGGACTGGGAGAAGAGTCAAACAAATCTTCCTTATCTCTTTGAAAAAGGTTCATTGGATCGTTGTTGTGTAATCTGGCGGGTGCGGGCATGGTCATGGTTGGGGCAACAGAGCCCACAACGAAAACCGTGAAGAGTAAAGAACGGCAGCGCATCCTGCAAAATAGTTGTGATCACGAAAGCCAAAATCCGCCAGCGGTATAGACAATAAGGCCGATCATCCAGTAGGTTGTGAACAGATCGGGGTTCGACTTACTACCCAGTACCGTGAACTAAGCAAAGTAGAGGGAAGGGGCTGAAAAATAAGGGGTGTGGTGGGGTTATCGTTTATGTAGTCTGGAAAGGGGGATGCATAGCCGATAACGGATGGACCGTAAAAATGTCAAGTAATATTAGAAAGAAACGCCGAAACGAAATGCAGCATGAAAACAGCCGACCGTCACAAATTGAATCTCCGCTTCGAAAGTGCTTGCCGATCAGTCTTATGATGATGTGGATGTTAGATCATGAATGCCGTTGTCAAACGGGTTTGGATCATATTCGTACTGTATTACTTATT
>JBBPKO010000367.1:0-26529 GCA_038089295.1 Xerocomus amazonicus
CAACAAGGCACTGATGTGCTGCATGAACAAAAGTTTTGTAACTATGTTTTATCAGTCAGAAAGTCAATCAAATATTCAATCAGTCAAAGTATCTAAGTTACGGATGGTCATACGACCTGGTATCGTGCGTTCGCGCGCGCGCGTCTCGCTTGAGTTCGGTCCGGATGTGGCCGCGCACGTGCTTGGTAATCTAACATAGTCCCCCCAAACCAGCAAGCTGGACTTAGAAAGCATTCGGCTATGCTGGAGCTCGCTCACCCACAGAGGTTCCCGGTCTCAAGCCAGTGTGCAAAAGGAGATCCTCAAGTCGGGCTGCGAAATCTGTTTGTTCGTCCATCAGACACCCTCGATGTAATGTGCGAGCAGAGATGAGATTGGCTGGCTGTGGCTTCGAGCCTGCAAAAGAACCCGTCGGAGACTACCACTACCTGGCCGTCGACATTCTGAAATCGTCTAGAGTACCAGCCGCTAACATAGCGCCCTATCAAGAGATTCGAACCTACTTATCCTGGTACATGGCCAGGGGGGCTGATGTCTCAGTTGCGAAGGAGGGTTGGGATAGAGGAGAGTTCAAGTTACCAGCAAGAGCAGCTAAGAGGAACTCCTTAAGTGTGCTCCTCCCTGCACTCTCTCGCCCCCATGCGACACTCATGGTAGAACCAACTACCATCTCCTCTCACAACGGAAAGAGGCAAAATGATTGCAACATACCTGTAGTCCAGCACTCCCAAACGCACGATATTAATGAGAATGTGCCAAAGGCAGTGTGGCACCACCATCAAGGTACTAATATGTCCAGAGGTTGCCAGGTCAGATGAGTGGATACATCGAAACGTTTCAATAACCGGGGTCGTCATCCAAAAACTATGACAACCGTCTTCTCACAGAAGGGTCATTAATTCATTCCTGAGTGATATAAATAATCAGACTGCTCGTATTGGTGGTATACTCACGCAGTACACCCATCTTTTGTCCTGTTTCTGGATCTGCCCGAGGATGTTTAGTACTGGGTGTTGCGCAACCGACCAGGGATACCGGATCTGCTTATGATATGGATGTATTCAACAGAGATATTATCAAGAAGGCGAAGGAGCAGGGAGCACGCAACCGTATGTCGGGCCGAGAGGCGGCCCGATTGGCTTGGTGGGCATTCCGGACCGTATCGGGAATTCAGACAGGCCCACGAGGTGCAATGAGCATCAATCCAAAAGCAGGCACACGTTCTGCCAGTTTATCTGTCCGAATGTTTCGCACTACTAACCCGACTCGACTGCAACATATCGACCTTTTCAGATGTCTTCTTCCAAGCTTACGTCAGTACAACAGTAGTCCGGTGTGCTTAAAACAAGTTAGCAAAATTCTCTCATGAACCACCAAGCTATTACAATCCATCTGTAATCGATCGACCCCCATCAAGGCTCAAGCAACTCCAGCGACTTCTTCGACCGCGGCACAATCCTACACTTGAATGGCTTCACGTGACTGAATCCGCCGTCAGCACCCTCAGAAACAAAAGGTCAACATCCCCCCAAAAGAAAAACTCACCACACAGGCCCTTCCTCGACTTCATGCCTTGGCTCACACACTACACCGTTCTCAACAGCCTTGGATATGTCCGACGTTGCAAGCGCCGTCACGACACAGATGAACACAGATACATCAACCAGGTGGGCACCCGGACACATTCGTCTCCCCCATCCGAAACACACCTCACGCGGGTCCAACTGTGGATGCTCTCCCCGGAATCTCTCCGGGTTGAATATTTCCGGATCTGGATATGTCTCTGGATCCGAGAGGACGGACCTGCGAGTAGAATGTTAACATTTCACTTCATTCCCAGTATATCACTGACCAGATGTTCCCAAGAAGACACGCTCCTTTAGGGATAAAACATCCCTCATAGACAATGTCTTGCGTAGAGACGTGCATCACTAGTAAGATATATAAGTCACACCAAACGTGCTTGTCCACGCAAGTGAGGATACATACCCATTGGCACAACGACATTCCACCTGAGGAGTTCCATACAGAGTGCGTTCACGTATGGAAGTGCATCACGATCCTCCATAGTTGGGAGTCTCTCATGTCCAACGATGGCATCCACTTCGGCCTGTGCTTTCTTGAACACCTCAGGGTATTTCGTCATGGCAAGAAAAAATGCAATCAATGTAGCCGGTGTCTGCAACCGTGTTCAGCAATCATCACTTTTGTGCCCGAGCTTACAGTGTCCGATCCACCTAATTGTTCAGACGAATCTGTTTCAATAGCCTTGGAAAGCCAGAATGGTACCCTTACCCAAGTACATCGCAAAGGAAGCCCACTTGAGAATTTCCTCGTCCTCGGGACTGACACCCTCTTGAAGAAGCCGTGAGGTTAACGACGGTGCAGCGTCACCTTTAGCCTAGGTCGACATAAAAATATCACATCATGAAAGCAAAAGGAGGGATGCATACCAGTTGTTCCAATACGAAATTGTGCGGTACGTCTGCTGCCTCGTTCACCATTCTTCGCCATCGCTTCGCATCTTTGTGAAACCCACAACCAGGGAACCACTCGGGCAAGTATCGTACTATCAACACGATTCAGGCGACCGAAATAGACCCAGGGGGACTGGAAAACGTACAGATGGGCAGAGAGTCAACAAGAAACCGTCCTGGTATCGTAACCATGGAAAAATTACGCATGGCTTTGTTAGCCATCTCCACAAACGGATCATCGTCGCCCTTGACACAATAACCATGCGAGATCTTCAAGATAACCGAACCCGCCATCCTGAACAGACAAAATTGTGACCACTGTATAGAGAAGGACGACACCATACCTCTGGCTGTGCGCAGCAAGATCGTCCGGGTTCTTGAATATGTTGCGGAGAAACCGTTTCGCTTCTTGTTCTTCGGCAGGGTAGAACGTCTGTAGGCTGCTCTTAGTCCCAATCTGCCTATGAAAGAATTTGCGATGCTTTCGGTGCGTGTCGTCGTATTGGAGAAAAGCCGTGGCAGAACCCCAACCGACAAGATCACTAGCCATGGTAAGATGGGGTCGGTTAGATGTAGTTGAGCTCCTCTTTTCGAGTAAATCGGTGATTGCCTTTCGAGAGTTGAGCACAATGTAGCATTGACCCATCATGTTGAGGGATATGATAGGCCCTGAGTACATGCATGAGCGACAATCTTTTGTGACGCACGACCGAACTTGCCATATTTTTTGCTCATGGCACCAAATACTTTGTAGGGCGCTTGTGTTGAAAAATCAAGTAGGTTCCCAATGAGTGGTAGTCCATGCGGTCCAGGTGGTGGTGGGAATCTTCTCCAGAGAAGGCGTCCAACAACATGGTAGATTGCCCAAGCAGCAAGGCAAGTACCGAGGACACTCACCACCGTGATTGAAGAAGCCATGCGAACGAGTATTGCAATATCACAGAGCTTCTGAGTTTAAACATGCTGTGAAAAGCACAGCCATGAAGCCCATGGGTTGACGAACGCCAATCAGAAAAACGGGAAAACTACGTTTGTTGTGCCATTCTGTGATAGTTGACTCGGCAAGCACTTGGCTTGAGAAGCGCTAGCGGTGCAAGTACCATCCAGTACTTACCGTTTGAACGTGAGTGAGCATTTGTTATAACCCGCACCCAGTTGTCAAAGCGCCAAGACTCGGGGCCCTCGATCGAGGAGGTGAGACAAGGAAACAAACTGTTCCAACGATTTAGAGCACACATAAGCTGCCGGCTGATGCGGATGACAGACAGCCGAAATCAACTGAGTTACCCACGAGCATTCATTCGATCTCGATGCACCTCCCTACGGTTCTCTAGAGTTACATTTGGGACTACATTGACCATGGGTGTACTTGTCATGCCCTTTGTTCATGGCACCCGGAAAATCGAGCAGATTCCCAATGGGTGGCAGTCCGTGTGTGAACCAGGCGGGAATGGAGCTCTTCTTCAGACGAGCCATCCATTAATGTATAATGCACAGGAAACAAGGCAAGTACCCACAACACGAACTGCCATGATTGGAGAACCAGGACAGAAGGATCGATCAAAAGTTGAGTACGAACCTGCATTTTCATGGAATTCGACAGAATCTTACACTATAAATTTGAAAATATGAAAATACAGCCATGTTATGAGAATGGCTCCCGATTCTGCCAGGTTGGTGGCCTTTCGTGCCTGGAGCTATTCACTGTTTTCTGACATCCACAGCTTCTTGTCTCCGGGTGTAGATCGTTGGAGTAACCAATAATCATAGCAACGCATTGTCCAGCGCCATCCCCAAGATCGCGGTTACTCGGCAACTTACCACTGCTTTATACCTCACCTTCTTTGTGGCTACGCAGCGTTAATTCATAGATGCTAGAACAACCGCTATGAGAGAAACGTCTATCTGGCCCATGACCTGCAAGTAGTTTTGAAAGGCCAAAACTACACTATAAGCTGGGAAAAGATCAGGGACCGGAACCTGATAGTGTTGTATACAACAATCACACTACATTTTTAGCTTCGAAAATCGATTATACGAGCGATCTGCAGAGCGTGGCAAATTCGAGTAATTTCTCAATCGTAAGCCCACCGGACGTTCAATCCAGTATGAGGACTCGGGAGGTAAGTGCACCTATATATGTCCACCGGCGATCGCTAACCTGTAGAATGTGGCAGATTTGATCAACTTTCCTATCGCAAATCCTCAGAGCGATTGATTGAGTACGAGAATTCAGGATGTATAGACACCTGACGCTGGTGCCTTCATGGGAGTACCCGGTTCATTATCTTCCTCCGTGGATGGGAACCTCGTTCAGGTCGATCAACTAGGCATCGCGTCGGAAAATTCAACTCTCAGATCGAATCTCCGGTGCAAAGAGTACCCACGCACGAACACACATTCAAGAAATATGCCCAACCACAAGGACAAGCGAAAAAAGCATCCAATTCGAGCGGGGGTGTTGCATTCCTGGGTAAGATGTTGTGGTATTGGGAACCAGAGTTGATTGCCCAAGTAGACGGTGTGTTGGAGACACTGGTAAATGGCCAATTCATTGGCGTGAAAGAACGGGAAGATGCAGTTCGAGAGCAGGGTGGTCTCAGCGGCAAGGTGACGTGCCGTAAGTTCAGATTCAGTATCCTTGGGCACTAAACATTCTGAGCGTCCACCACGAGCCGCCAAAAGCTAGCCTTGTAATATCTATCAACATGCACTTTGAATAGCAAGTGAAGACATTGAAGAATACGTGTGGACGAACGATGGAAAACTATCCTTGGGACACTCGTCCTCGTTCTCGCGTCCTCTGCTTGGACCCTGAGTGACAGTCAAACGCACAATTGAGTTCAGCACCACGACGTTGTTGAGAACTCGACTCCAACTTGTGGCCTTCGGGGAAGACGAGTTTGATCGCTTCATGTCCGCTGTTGAACGTTCTCAGTTCGTCTACGGAAACATATCCATATCGACGTTGCAACTTGCAACTTCTATATGAAAGACCTCAAAAATTAGTAATAAGAAAAATAGAATTTGGCTGGGGGTTGAAAGTGTAAACGTTCGTGGTTAACCTGACCACTCGATTAGGATCACTGAGGATGCCTAGTGCTCAGGCAGTGCAAGACCAGGGGGGAGTGAACACTGGTAGATGGAAGACTGCATTGAAATAGTGAGGTGAACAACATGGTATGAAGGAGAAGCTAGCATGTAGATAAAGCAAACTAGATATGGGGGATATAATTGGTCCATGGAATGATGATATGCGCGGAAGGTGGGAGCGAACGAAGGCTCGCAAGCATAAGAGCTAACAAGAGTAGCCGGCATGTTATACCAGCAACGAAATTCAACATCTGCAACCAGCCCAGAATTCCACCAACCCAAAAGGCAACACCAATATTTTGGTTTGCTGTCAGTCCCACCACCAACAAAAAGCCGGAGAAGAAAGGTGATCCAGTCAAAGTGAGTGATGAGACGCGCCACAGAATCTTTTCGATTCTGGTCGGAAATTCGTAATTCCAAGCAACCACATGCAATCCACCAAAGAGTGACCATGTGAGGAAAAAGAACAATACGCTATTCCAAGGGCTGGATTTGCCGACCAATACAGGATCATCCCAGTTATGTTTCTTCGCACAAATCTTCAAATTGTCCTATCCATGAATGCGAGACTGAATCTATGCTCCAAAAACAGCATGAATTGACACCCACTGACACCTTCTTCCAGTTATTCCCTCTCTTCAATGATGGCCTGTCGTCATTAGAATTGACTTTAGGAGGTGCGTCGCGTTTATGGAACACGTGGGGACGGTCAGCACAACGTGGCTTTTTCCGCCAGAAAAAAAGCAGTGGAAATGTGAGCAGAGCCAGGCACACAGTATCCAGTTCTAATAGTGTCACAGAGAGATGATTTGTAAGCCGAACGATAAGTTGGGTTCCAAACCAGACTAGTTGAATAATGAGAATTGCCTTCCCAAAGCCATCGGAGGTGCTCTTGTCTTTGATGTCCTCCTCCAGTAAAATGGGGTTTATGATTTCTTCTGCTTCCACAAGCAACAGAAACTCCTTGTCATCAATTACCTTGGTGCTTGTGCCATCATGAACAGCAAAGCCACCACTGATGGCAAAGTGACTATGGGTCATAGTCCACCACTCACAGCCACGATCTCAAGATAGGTGATTGTGCGAAACAACAGTTTGTCGATTGATAGAGGGACCCACCCCGAAAGCGTTGCCTGATCTCCCTGGCCCTGAACCATTCATCCGATGCATAAAGCATCATGTACTCAGGAGCAAAGAAGGTGATAAGCATCAGGCGAAACCGGAATAAGAAAGAATAAATTCGTGTGTAGTTAGGAGGAGGGAGAACTGGATAGATTGCTTGCCAGACGCAGATCAAGAGAGTCAGGCCACAGCTAGCCAGTATGCTCCAGACACTGCGATGGTTGCACGCCGTTGCATCACAAGATGGACACCCATCCGTACTAGTTACGTTCGTCGAGGCAGCTTGGGCAATCTGGATGAGGTACAGGACGGCAAACCAGCCGCAGCTGGAAACCATGGTGGGTGGGGAAAACTGCGCTTGTTGTGCCATTCTGTGACAGTTGACTCGGCAAGCGCTTGACCTGAGCAGTGCTAGCGGTGCAAAGTACCACCGAGTTCTTACCGTTTTGGTGCGAGTGAGTATTCGGTACAACCCGCGCCCTGTGGCCAAAGTGCTGGGACCCGGTGGTCCTCGACTAAGGAGAAGAGAGTTAACTTAACTGATTCATTATTTTTGATCTCAACTTTCCCACGACTCTCCGAGTCCAGCCAGGAATAGGGATGGCGTGGCCTGTGGCAACACTAACGATGATTTCCACCGCACACATTCCGCCCATCTGAGACCCGCTTCCATTGTCTGTACTTGACGTCCGCGGCAATTGACGGCATACAAGTGAGTTGGCACTTCGCCAGTTGCCTGTGAAAATCACTCGTGATTAGTACATATGTACTCCATTCTAAATACCGTCTCTCGACTGACCCGCGCCAAGCCAACTCTTTCGATACCCCGGCTACCCCACACTTGAACGGCTTCACGTGACCGCAAACCAGACGTTACCGTACGATCCCCTCTTTGGCGTCATAACTTGGTACGCACACGACGCCAGCTCGCCATCACAACACATACGAACACTGAGACATCCGCCAGACACACGCCCGGACTCGTTCATCTTCCACCCGAAATACGCCACGCGTGGGTCTGATTGTTTGTTGTTGCTTCTCACCCCCGGGCCGAACACTTCCGGATCGGGATATACTTCCTGTCAGACAGTACAAACCTGCAACCCGATCAGAACTTGATTGACTTCAACGCACAGACCAAATGTTTGCCAGTGGGTATGTCCCTTTGAGAATAAAGCATCCCGATGTCTTGTATACTGACGTGCGTCACTACAGCAGGAAAAACATCAATCAAACCAGATGCAGGTAAAGATACGTACCCATTGGAATAACGACGTTCTATCTGAAAAGCTCCGTACAGAGTGCGCTCAGGCATGGAACCGCCTTATAATCGGAAGTCGCTCACGTCCGGCGACGGCATCCACTTCCACCTGTGCTTCCTTGTACACCTCGGGATATATTGTCATGGCAAGGGAAAATGCGGATAACGTGGGCGATGTCTAGTGCATCCTTCCAGGTAGCGCTCACGGTTTCAGATCCGCCTGACGGCTCAGATAATTAATTCCTACTTCAACCATCTCAACGGCAAGACGTGTGAAGTTCGTACCCGTGCACACGAAGAAGAAAGCTCACTTGGGAACTTCTTCGTCCTCGGGGCTGACACCCTCTCGAAGGCGTGACGTGAACGACGGCATGGCATCACCATTGGCCAAAAGTGGACACCCCGTTCCGGATGATACCAGGCGTTCCAATACAAAATTGTGCGGCGCTTCCGCTGTCTCACCCACCATTGCTTCGCACCTGTGCGCGGAACATACAGACAGAAAACCACTCGGGTGAATATCATACTGGTAGCATAGTCAACGGGCTGGAATCGATCAAGGCAAAACACGTACGGATGGGTAGTCCACTAGAAAGCGCCTCGATGTCGTAATCATTGAGAAGTTATGCATAGCCTTGTTAGCCGTCTCCACGGGCGGATCACCGAGGCAGCTAATCTTGTCAGACTAAATTACATCAATGCAACCATCAAAGGGCCACCATCACCGCACCTGCGACTGTGCCCAACGAGATCACCGGGGTTCTTTGATGCGTTGCGGAGGAACTGTTTAGCCTCCCGCCCTTCCGCAAGGTAGAATGCAAACAGTGTATTCTTGGTTCCAATCTGCAGATGGAGGGACTTACGATGCTTTCGGTCCGTAATATCGTATTATAAAAAGATCATGGAAACACCCCGACTGACGAGGTTGCCGAAACGGGGTCTGTTGGATGTGGCGCGACTCCGTTCGTCAAGCAAATCTGTGTTTGTCCTGAGGGAGTTCAGAACGCGCATCCTTCACTTTGAAGGAGGTGACGAGGCCTGGCGCCATAGCGTAAGAGACAATTTTCGCGTGAAGCATAAATGTACTTGTCATACCTTTTGTTCATGGCACCGAATTCATTGTATGGTGCATAGGTCGGAAAATCGAGCAGATTCCCAATGAGTGGCAGTCCGTGTGGACCAGGCGGGAATAGGGCTCTTCTCTGGACAAGTCGTCCAATAGTGTATAATGCACAGGAAACAAGGCAAGTACCCACGACACGTACCGCCACGATTGGAGAGTCAGGACAAAAGGATCGATCAAAAGTTGGGTACGAACCTGCATTTTCATGCAATTCGAGGGAGTCTTATACCGTAAATCTTCTGAGTTTGAAAACATGACGATAAGATCGAAATACAGCCCTGTTATGAGAATGATTCCCAATTCTGCCGGTTGATGACCCTTCGTGCCTGGAAATGACGCAGCTATTCACTGTTCCCTGACATCCACAGCTTCTTGTCCTCGAGCGCGTGATCAGGGACGCTATGCGGTAGATCGTTGGGGTAAGCAATAATCATGGCAACGCATTGCCCGGCGGAGTTGAGGGGATAGACCGTCCCCAACATTGTTATTCAACAACTTACTATTGCTCGTACCTCGTTCTCTTTGCGACTACGCAGCGTTAGTTCATAGATGCTAGAACGACCGCTACGAGAGAACTGTCTATCTGGTCCACGACCTGGAAGTAGTCTTGAGAGGCCAAAACTGCGCTATAAGATCAGGGACTGAAGCATGATAGTGTTGTATGCGTCTATCACATAACATTTTTAACCACGAAAATCGGCTGTACGAGCGATCTGCAGAACGTGGCAAATTCGAGTAACTTAAACCTACAGGGCGATGTAGATACACTCGGCCACTCCAACCTCTGCACGCAGCCACAAAGTTTCAACGTCAAGCCAGAATCGAGGACCCGTCAGGGATAAAGATGTCAGCCGCAACTCGGGTCAAATGAGAAATTGCTGTCAGAAAACTATATGGCAAATCATCTGAAGCAACAATGGGACTGGACCCGCCGCGAGGCGATGAAGCAAGAATGTTGCAGTTGACACATGTAACCGGCGAACAAACAGGACCGAGAGATCACCGCAGCTTGCGATCAGTAGCACACCGAGACGGAATTACAAGTACCGAAACGAGGATCAATCATGGAAACGCTGATTATCCTATGAGACAACTGCTGCCAGAGACGCGTGATGCGAAACACGGCGAGGTCTGGCGAGACTCGGAGGCGTCTTTTAATATTAGACCTCTATATCGTCGTACATTCTCACCGCCCCGTGATGTGCGGAAGTATCCCTATGCGTTCGATGCTACGTTTGAGACCACCACAGCTATATTTAGATTTGATCACAGTGACCAGTATCCAGAAACAGTCATTCGCAACAAATTCAGAATAGAGAAGATCGTCCTAAACCTCCGCCTTGGTCGCTCACAGACACTCAAGCCCCCACGAGTCACACTGGGAAGGAATGCCCCCCGATCAACCCCGTTCCCTAGCAGGCAAAGCTTCCGATATCGATTTTACACAGCGCTCAAGTTTTGATATCGAAGTCAACCCAAATTGCCTTTGTGGCGTAAGCTGCTCGCATTAGTTATGAAGACGATGCTGTTTAAGCTACATGATGACGTCTAGACAGAGTGCCGTATGCGTCGAGGAGGCGGCACCACCCAGCTTATACGACGCGAGCTCTGCACACGTGCTTGGAAGCTGTTCTTCCTCGGCGCTACGCCACGGAGAAGAAGCACGGTTGATTGTATTGGATCAAAATAGCTCATGTCACCGAGGAAACCACGCTTACGGGTGGCCCCGGCAGCACATAGAAAAGTCTACCATGATTGGGGAAAGTGTTTCACATAGATATGAACGATGTTCGCGGCCCACGGAGTATGTGAGGCTGTGTTCTTTCTCGCCAGCTAGTGGCGCTGAAAACATCACTAGTCCCAATGTGCTATGTTTATCCGCACTGCCGATATTGAATACCATCTGAATTTAAACGACCAATAACAAGGCAAGGAGCGTCTCTGTGATCACTGAGGATATGTTCCCAAGGGAGTGGTCCGTCACATAATTCCCATCAGAGTTCACTAGGCGGCTCGAGTCATGTGGTAGTGGTATCTCATAAGCCTTTGAATGAAAGAGGCTGTGCTTGGTAGACGAATGCCATCCTTACTTAACGCTGTCAACCGTGGATGGGTCCGATCAGTGCGAAACTAATTAAAAACATACTTGCCAGACCGTCGTTTAGATTAATGGCCGCTTCAGAAGACATGGGGGGATACAAAAAGGTCCATACCGTGAGAAATCATGTGCCGTGTGGTGAACCCGTCTTGGGCTTGAGGATGAACTAAGAGAAGCCTGGTCAAGGCAGTATGATGCGAGATTGCAACGCTGTTTGGGGGACAGGCGATCAAAGAGGGGACATGGCTGGACAGTGGTCGTCAACAAGGTTGATCGGATGACAGCATTTGTTTGGCCTCTTCTTCTTATGACCGCCTCAATCCCCACACCATATTTTTATACCTTTTGACCCTCCCACTACTTGGCCCACACATACAAGCGATGGCCATCGCTCTCATGAAACACCAGGCAAGTCTTGCACATTCCTTGCATCGCTACGCTCGCTCACGTTCGATAATACAGCAGCTTGCTGTACGTTTGCCCCTTCTTTCGAAACCTTCTAAAGTTTGACGCCCCTCCAGGCCCGTGACGATAATGGCAGACAAGGCAACGAGTGGGGACCCTTGCAAATAGCTGCACCTGCTATCGTCGGTGGTGTTCTCCTCGTCGCTTTTGCAGCCTACGTCATTTGGAGACGAAGACCAACACAGGATAGGAACGACTATGACTATCACAAAGTACGAACCGCTTCCAAGATAGAACGTATCTTCGTTCCCCGCCGGCGGCCACGGCGCCTTCGCAGGGCAAGGACCCCGATGGTCATCGACGATTCCATGGGAGCGCCGGCGTTCCGCTCCGACTCCTCTGACTCTCAGACGCCGTTGACGACTACGAACCATTATGCTAATGTCCCCCCAAACCGCAAACTTTCAGATCCCCCACCGCCGATACCGAAGCCCCCCATAGTTCGCTGGTGGCGGCTTTTGGGGTCTCGGCCGCAAGAGGTCAAGTCTGAAGAACCTGGATCGCGATGGCGCATAGACGGCCCGGATGGGAGCAATAATGGACATGGTGGTAGCAATCACGAACGTGAAGCATATCGCCCCCGATATTTCGGATATCTGGAAACATCGCAAGAAGACCCTGAAGACGGTGGCGTTGGGGCGATTCCCACGCGGCCTATTCGTGAGATGTCGACCGTCCAAGATCGCGCTGGGCCGTCCGTCTCTCGAATACCTGTACCAACCACAATAGCTTTCCCGCGGAACAATTCGGACCCCACTGTCAGTTCTTACTCTCCATTACGCATGTGTGAAAGTACTGATTAGGCGATTGTGCTTTATCAACAGGCTTCCTTGGGCCGCGGTTTATCCCCAGGCTACCATGTCTCGCGCAACCATACCCCAATAAACTACCCGTCCGTCCCCTCAGCACGCTCCGAGATACACATGGCTCTTCCACCACCACCGCGAACGGCAGAGTACTCGTCGTTCCGTGCGTTCCACGGACGCGAGCCTTCGTATAATGGTTTCCTTGCCGCCCAAAACCCGATGGCGGTCGCTGCGCCCGTCTGCTGACGTTAGCCAACCACATGGTCCACGGTGTGCTCAGGCACTTTGCAAGACAGTTCAAGCCATTCGCTAACCCATTTCGGCTTTTTATTTACCAAGTAAATTTCTTTATTAGACCTTTCTTCCCGTGGACGATCTCTTTCGCCGATTTATATATTTAATTCATACGGACGGCATACAGATAATTTTTCTTTTCTTTATTTTTCATCACTCTCGTTGCTGTTGTCGTCCTCGTTGTCGTGTTACTCATCTTTATCGCTGCTGTGTTGTGTTACTGTACTTTCACGACCTAACGTCTAGTGTATTTGCCACGTCCACTCCTTTCGATCCTCCGTCGATGTCGGATGTACCCTACAACCAGATTTTATCGCATTACGCAATATAAATCTTACGTACGCCAACAAAAGTCTCGGCCCACCGAAATGCCCAAGGCTGTTTACTCAAACAAAGACCGGAGACATTCTCGTCCGCGTTCGAGACCTGTGCACAGATATGCACACACTGATCTGAGCCAAACATCGCATTGCATCAGCGGCTGAGCCGTTGCGATATGATGCGCATCATCACGTATTATGTCTGCTTGAAGCCCCGACACCGTCAGGAGGGGGATTACGGCCAGCTTGCATGTTCACAAGACAGTTTCTCCGACGGGGTCGTCCGAGGAATGTGTATACCACATGGTACAGTCGCTCCACGCGTCCCCCGTATCCCGTGGTGGAAAATGGACACCGGATCGAATGGACGGTGCGTTTCCAGGTCCGAGGCACGCATGGTATCGCATCTTGATTTGCAGAGATGATGGGCAGAGCCGGAATGTACGCCAAACGTCTACCCTCGTGGCAGGTGCCCTGTAAACCCGATCGAAAAAGCGGATGTTTCATGATTTAGCCAGGCGGAGCGTTTCGTCCAGCTGTCACGTCGCATGCGGCGGGTCCGTAATGGTGAACAAAGGATGTCAGTCTTTAGTTGGTTGCATATCGAGTGTACCGAATGACAACAACAGCAGGCGAAACGCGCCACCTGTCGGTATCAGCAGCACAGGGTGTCCACCCCGAATAATATGCTGGTTGGGGGAAAGAACCCCATTATTATTCGGATCATGTCTACAGTAGACGACGAGGAATCGTTTTGAATCCGGCTCAATCCGAGTCTAAACTTCCCATCCCACCCTATCAACAGATAAGAAACAACTACCACGCGGACACAGTCTCTCAGCAGGTCTGCGCACATCTGGGGGTTACTTCTCAGTCATGAATGGGTCTACATCTTGCACATCTTTCATCAAAAAAGCAGATTGCCTTTTGTAAAATGACCTAGCAGTCAGAATGGTGCGAGTCGGGCAAAAACCCATCGGACACCACTCTCGTCGAGCAACGAACAGCGTCCTGTGCAGAGCGAGTACGGACAGGGTCGAACTTGGCCGTAGCTTCGGGCCTGCAAAAGCTCTCGTCACAAGGGCTACTTGCTACCTCGACGTGAGTTGCCCTTTTGAAAACATCAGCCACCTATCAAGAGATTTTAACCAGCCTGGACATTCTACGCAGGCCGTGCTCCTCTGCACGAGGTGTCAAAGGACCCGAAGCGAAAGAACAACAAAAGGAACCACGGACAACAAGTTCGACATGAGCTCTGACCGCTGCGAGCAAACACCGTCGAGTTGACCACTTGCGGGTTACTTTTCAAGTTTGTTCCTTTTTGACTGTACTAGTAGTGCAGTCTCATGACGTTCGAACGCAATGTTTAAATCGTTAAAATGGATGGATACGTTGGACAATAAACTGATGTGCATAGAAAGGTCTACGGGATTAGAGTACTTCAATGACACCGGCGTCAGCAATCAGACCCTTCAGTGGAACCTCGTCGCGCATCTGAACCAGAATCAAACTATCAGCTGCAACCCGTCTGTATTCCTTCCGCGTCGTCTTCTCCAGCAACAGCGCCCCAAATCGCTGTTTCAGACGAGCAACCAATCGCAGTGCCTGTGTCGCGTCATCAAGTCTAGTAGTTCCACGTGAGTGTTCTTGTTCGAACAGTGGTCCAATCCAGGGATGACAAAGGTAGTGTTTCTTCTCCGGATCCAGCCTGCTGGTTGTCTGTATTTCGACGTCCCCAAGCGCAGGGGTCGTCACACGGTATATGCAGGAGCTAGTCTTTGCATCCGGTTCCAACAAGCAGATGAGTTGAGTGACTTCGAAACGGACACAAGGAAGTTGGAGTCGTTTGAAAGAGCAAGATGGAGATGGGAGGTCGCTCAAATGTTTGTATAGCTCTGTCACGGGGGACATGTCGTTTATCGATGAGCGCAATTCCAAAACAGCTTGATCCAACTCGGGCGTCTCCATGTGTGGAACATGTGGGGGAATGGGTTGATTATAGGCGGCGATGCGCAACGGTAGGCAGCTATTGTATTCATTTGCAATTCCATTCCAGGCAAGTATTGTCGCGTCCCCTGATCCTGTCAGGACGCACTCTAGAAGTCGTCCAAGTGCGACGCTGCCTTCACCATACATGGCTGAAATAGACGCCCGCAGGATACCAAGCAGCGCATATGCCTCGTCTTCCACATACGTGGACTGTCGCATCGATGCCAAGTAAAGTTTCTCCCGCACTCGATCAAGACCAGGTCGAAAGAGGGCTACCTGCTCGGAGGGTACCTGCGGTACTTCCATCTGTCTCAAAATCTCGGGTGATTCTTTATGATTCCACGGTTGCTCCATTCCGAGGTAAGGTTTCCAGTCGCTCGTGTAAAACCTGACCACCTCGGCCGCCCGATATTCCTGGTATGTCCAGATTCTCGAATTCCAGACACTTCCCTTCAGGGAATTCCGGTTCGTGTCGTCCGATGAGACGTCGCAAAGCCGGATCAAAGTGAGCGTAGAGTTGCGATACCAGCCAAACATGGAGACAAGTGACCGTTGCAACACAACCTGGTTCCCTTTGTCAATGCAACACGTATCACTCCATGCCCACTGAAAACCAAGCTCCTGCAAGACCTTGCAGAATGTCTGCAGTTTGGCATTTGCAGGTGATATTCCCAGCCTATAGACGGTGACGTATTGAACTTCTTGTAATAGAGGTTCGCCAGCTTCCCAGTTGTGTGAGAACATGACGTATGCATAAAAATTTTTGACCTCTTTCCCAATCCACGGATTGTCTAGTTGTCTCGTCATAGACGAAACAAGCCTATCGAAAACCGGTTGTTCCTCAAACGCCTTAGCCAACCGTGGCTTGTCATGTAGGCAACCCGTGACAGTGTCGATGAGCACATCAGGCATGGGGGAGATGACCGTCTTGACGATACTTTGAATCGCAGGTCTGGGGTCAACATACTGGGAACGAAGTGCTGCTATCTATGTTAGACAGTATGACCGGCAGTACCAACGAAATAGCTCACAGGATGTGAGCTTTGAGAGCATCGTATCGAACGCTGCAACCGCTTCCGGATAGCGATTCGCCCCGTGTAACGCTGCATGTCTCTGCTCGTAGCCTAAATGGGATGATGGTTCGAGCTTAATTACCTGGAAACGGGGTTTGGGATATTGTTTGCAACCGCGGAATAGTGCAAACCATACCTCGTCAGCGTCTTTCAGCGCGTCTTCCCATGTTTTCAACGCCAATCGTGCTTTGCTTCGCCGAATCAGGATATCTGTGCAGTTGGGCAGATCGAGCGACAGTATTGTCGAGTAGTGTCTGTCGGCTTCACTGTAGTTTTGAGAGCTTAGTGCAACGTCGGCGAGTTTTTCAAAATTTTCCGTGCACCGTCGCTTGAAATCTACAACAGATACTCAGACAAGGTCCATAACGTCGTCCTGTGACCTTACCGTGTTCCCACTCTGCCCGCTCGTTTGCGAGATTTGTATCCGCTGCAAGCTCGCCTTGCATGCGCCGAAAATACTCGATTGCTTCGATATCACGACAAGCATTCTCAAGGACGTCGCATATCTCGCGGTAAACAACAAATTTCAGGAGGCCGAACTGAGCGACAGGAAAAAGACTATATTAGCATGGCGGATGCAATGTCACATACAGCATACCTTGCCAGAACCCTCCAGTGCCTCGTTTACTGACCCGTGAGACAACAGGGTGCCCGCCCATTTTCTTAGTAAACCACCTGGAGCCGACGGATGGAGGGAGAGAGCAATGGTATAAGCGTCGAGTGCCTCTTCGTATTTCTCGGCCGCGGACACCTCATCTCCGATTGTTTCAAGTGCAACAATGCATTTGTTTGTAAGTCCTAAGAGCAGCAGTTGAAGGCCCCTTCCCGTACTAGAACAATGAAACTCACCGGAGAGCCAGTCTACGATGATCGTATCAGCTTTCACCCCGTCGGGTATGGACTCGGTATACTCGAGAAGCAACTTTGCGGCGTCAAAGATGTGGCCATCCGCATATAGCATTTCACACTGGTGTTTCTGTTGGAGCGCGAGAACAGTCTGTTGGGAATTGGCAAGTTCGGCACGGAGTTGTCGGATGGTTTTCTCAAAGTCCGCTAATAAACGTAAATAGATGAGAACTGATAAGTTAGATCACGCACCTGCATCTACATGCAGCGACTGGATGGTCTTGTTTAATCCATCTTCCTTTTGTTGGGAGTCGGCAAGTTCGGCACGAACTTGTTGGGTGGTCTTCTCGAGATCCGCTGATGAATGAGAATAACCGAGGACCGCGATAGAAAACGAGTCAGGGAAGTCGTACCAATGGTAAGAATGAACGCACCGAAAGCGCTTTCCTGCCTGCGAAGATCTGCACGTAACGAACGAATGATGTCGTTTGCCACTCCGGCTCCTGAAACACAGATGTTAAAGAGGCAGGGTAGGGGGGGGATGCACACACCATCTGCTGTACGGATGAACTGGATTAACTGCCCAAGACGATTTTTTGCTTTTGCGGACTGAATGTCGAATGCTCCCTGTTCAGAGTTTATGAAGGTGTCACCCAAAGCACCGTATGTCCACTTACAATGTAAGGAAGGGGAAGCATATCATATAGGTCCCACTTGGTAACTTTCTTGTATCCAGCAATTACAAGGCCATTGTCTTTTGAAATCACGATGGACCAAATAAAATAAGGATGTTGGATGAGAGAACCGATTTGTTGGTGTGTAGAAGTATCCCATAATGAGACTGATGAATCCGCGCTGGCTGCGATGAATCTGCCGTTACTTGCTAGGGAGATGCATCTTGCCTTGTGATCGTGAACATGCCATTTGGAGAGCACCGTCCAAGAGGTGACATCAAGGTGGCGAATGTTGCCGTTGTAAGAGAGCGCAAAGAGTTGTTTGCTGTCGCTGGTCCAGGCTACGGACAGACAAGGGATTGAAATGTCGACGAGGAGGCGGCCATCCCGACTGTTATAGGCACGAAGAAAGCCCTTGCTGAGACACTCTGAACCTGCAGCTAAAAGAGAGCCATCGGGTGAAAACTTGACCGTGGCAACGTATTCGTGCCAGTGTTTCAAGTCGAGCAGGTTTTCGCCAGTTCGTGACCAGACACGGACACTACGCCACGACCCAGTCGCAATCGTCTTCGCGTCCGGTGAAAAGTCCAACGTGGACACCGAATCTTCGTGAGCTTCAAACTCGGTTACTTTCTCTCGACTCTCTGCATCCCACACCGTCACCTGGCCATAGACCGTTCCGGCGACGATCCGCTTGCCATCTTGCGAAACCGCAATGCTGCAAACAGTACTCCCCACATCCATTGGAGTCTCCACCTCACTGCCGTCCTTCACACGCCAGCATCGAACCTTGTCCTCGCCACCACCTACGATGAGCTCGCAATCCGCGAGGAACGCAACCGCACGCATGTAATCTTCACAATCGATTTCGATCGGTTTCTGTTCGACGACATTCTGGGGTTTGTTTTCGTACAACTTGAAAGCTTTCTCTGTCACTTACCATCTCATCTTTCGTTCTCGTCGTGCTCTTTTGCTGACTGTTTCTCGAAGAAGGTCCTGATTTTCCCCTTCTCTTGTTACTATTCCCGTGTCATGGCTCCGCATACTCACTGTTTCTTGTCCACGGGTACATACTTGCTTAGGTACCGGAATGGGGAAAGGGAAAATGTCCTCGCGAACTCCGCGTGGTACGCACGATATTTTATCTCGCAGAATCGCCTCGTGTTCTGGCTGTGCACGCTTGTCGCAATCACGAGAAACGATTTGCTGAACGAAGTCTAAATTTCGGGCATCCACCATTAGTTTCGTATGGCGCCAGACTCTTGTGAGAGCTGCACGGGTGCGTGACGCCGTACTCCTAGCACTGTCGTGGTGAGTTTGCGGTGGTGGATGTCTACGTTTGCCATTCCTCACTCGATCTTTTTGCGCGCATGCCCAGGTCGACGCGGCGCCGAGAGCATCGTCGAGTTTGATTAGCAAACAATCCACTGCGGCACGGCATCGACAGAAAGGTTTAGACCTCATGCACCTGCTTACAGGGTATTGATATATCGAAACCTGTTTCACACTGCATCACCGAAATCGTGGAGCACTGCCGGTATAGAGGCAACTACTGCACGGCATTACGTGCATACACCCGCTCCAAAAGTGCTAGGCGCAATCGTGCTCACAGCCCGTCTGTAGACATCCGCGACCGTCCCATGAGCAGGTACTTTTGGGACCCGATCAGGGATTGGGGAGGTGTACATGCCCTATTCTTGCATTCCTGAATATTACATCAATGTTAAATCATTGTGTTCGGCGATGTGAACCACGATGGGACCTACTTTCCTGATGTCTTCGATGTGAGCATCTTCACATCAACCAAACGAGCCCAATGTTCTGGTGGGTATCCTTGATGCTATGCTTTTCGACTAAATCACTCCGTGGAGCTATTATATTCCCTACATCTAGTTTGCTTCACTTACATGCTACCTTCTCATTTATACCTTGCATGTCGTTCGCTTCGCGGGATGTCATGTTTTCGCCCTCCTTTATGGTCCTGGGTACATCGAGCCGAAATGATACATTTCGTTCGTTATATACAGGCCTGCTATCAGTTAGAGGTGATCGCTCGTTCGTGGAAAGTCTTGAAGACACGAAGGTGATCTTAATGCGATGGTTGTGGCCCGTCAATCGTACCTTGTCAGAATGATCAAAAAAAATATAATATTTTTGCCATCCCAGGGCAAGAAAGGAGATGAGAGCGAATTCCACGAAGTTGACTGTGTACGTGTTCATTTGCTTTTCGCTGCGGGAAAATCTCCTTATCCGGGTCCGAGATCTCCCCCCAACATTTTGCGATTCCGTGAGGCCAGTGTGCATCTCGATTGTTCAGACCTCGATTACATACTTGTCACAAACCAGCTTACTACCGCTACTTGCCAGAATCAGCCAGGTTAAGGAGCGGACATATCGGATCGTCTATATACACATTCAGGCTATGACATGTCGTAGAGGTGTGTGACTGCGTCATGCTGGATAGAAATAAAGCCAAATGTGTATCGTACATCACAGAAACTGGAAAATTTTAGGACGGTCAGAGTCAGGAAAATTCAGATGGAGCGCTACGCTGACGTTTTGAACTCGGCTCATCCGGTGGAGGACCCGCGGGACGCTTCGGGCCACTGTACATACCTTGCGAGTCTACCCATGTGGCAAGGGTTTTCCGATGTTGGTCGGCTCGGGCGCACTGCTGAAACCCCATAACACCCTTGGATAGAGCGATTAGCAATGTCGTGTCAGCCTTGTCGTCGATAGGCCGGACATTTTCGTCCAGTTGAATCTTATCAGAACGAGGAAGCTTCCAATTCTCATCGTAAACTTCAATTTCCATACGAAGCCATTCAAATTCCTTTTTTTCGACTTTTTTTTAATCTTCTTTCGATCTTCTTCTTTTGGCGGCCATACGGCATACAACGACGTGAATAGTTGACTCATGTCCCGCACGAGTTGGGCGAGCGGTGTTTCATCTTCGGGACAGATAACACCTCAAATCCAAGTGCTCGAGCTCGCTCAAGCCCCCCAATCACAACATGTTGTTCAAATATCTCGAGGTCATCCCGACGATGCTCTGCGCGATAGGAAACAACAGCGGGCACATAGTGCAGCATCATCCACACCAGGGCGTGCAAGAACGATTCGAGGTCGGCCACGAACTCGTGCATCTTGCCAGGCTGTTAAAGTAAAAATTTGACGACATGAATAGCCATGTTCCCTAATAACGCTGTCAGTGCTTATTAGTTCTATATCCTGACAATGCATTCACCGTGCGACCGGGACGCCTGCCTCCAACCTCCCCCTCCCCCACGTTCCTCGGCAACTCCCAATCTACCAACAGCCCCCTCTCCTTGTCCGCCAAATGGCATTCCCTGGGCTTATACAACGGTGTAACAATACCGGGTCTCTAAATGTGTGTGAGTGAGCTTCAAAGTTCACATATGAATATTCGGCTTCATATCGATCACAGTGGACATACCTATTAGCGCATCGTAGACCGCGGTAACCAATTCTTGCACAGTCAAACCTGGGTAGCGCAAAGCCTCTGTTTTACGCAGACCCATTCCATGCCGTGAACTCTTGTGCTCTTGCTCTACCTCCGGCGACGTCCCCGCCGGTAACATATTCCGGTACGTTTGGCATCTTGTGGTCGTGAAGTATCTTGTGTTCGGACTTCACTTTCAAGTATGGAGAGGACAAAAATCGCCAGGTATCTTTCATGTAGATCACCCGCTCCGTACCATGGGTTGAGGGACTATGGCCGAAGTACATAGTCCTATGTCCATGTGGGAGGGAGGGTCCTCGGGCTATCCATCTGCTTGCCCGTCCGTCAGGTACCCCTCTCCGAGGATCGGGGTCGGGCTATGAGAGGGAATGCGCCTTAGGCCATGTACAGTACAGGTACGGGGCAGGTGAAGTGAGCAGTTTGGGTAAACGGTTTCGAGCCTGCGAAAGCCCTCGTCAGGGGGCTACCCCTACCCTTACCGTCGCCTTTCCGAGACCGTTCAGGGTACGAGCTACCCACCTCAAGCCCTAGCGAGGGAGTTAGCCAGCCCATAGAGGCGACGGGGGCATGTGGAGGGCGCGATCCCGGATAGATGGGTTACGATGCGGGTGGACAAGTGGGGAGGGGGAAGCTTCCTGCTCAGGGGCAAGGACTCAGCGATGCCTGGAATGGGTATGCTCCCACCGGTAATGCTGGAGAACGAGGCCCTTTCAAGCACTCGTGTGCACTTTTGCGCTGCCATGCGGCACTACCACTGGGAGATCCGTCCTCACCACTCAGCAAGGGATTCGATAAGCGACATGGAGCTTCCATGTCTCTGATTCCGCCTCTTGACCCTCGACTTCTTCACTTCCCCATTGGCATTCGAGCTGGGAACCTGGACCAAGGGTAAGGGGCGAGTACACCTGCAGACCAGCGATAAACCTTGTGTTGCTGGCCTCGGACTGTACGCGCATCCCTTTGGACCGTACGCCGCATATCTGAACAGCGGTGTTGTGCTATTTATGAGCTCCAGTCTTTCTCTCACCCATGCATCGTCCCCTAGTGATAGGTTTGATGGCCGAATAGATTCATCATACTCTCGTTCACTTGCAGATAGGTGGTCGAACGACCATAGGAATTCTGCTGTCAGCTCGGGTTTCTTTCGGTGGTCAAATGCAGCCGTCATGACCACACCAAGAGGGTCCCATCTGAGGAATTGTGCATCATCACCTTTGATCAAGATTGAAAATGAGAAATGCCAGAAATGCCTGCTGTGGAGAGCACCTGCATAGCAGACGAGTTGCCCACAGGTACCTATTCCGCCCTTTGTGGCTGGAACGAAAGAGCCTCATTCTATGACTGAACCATGTCACCCTAGACTCTTGGGGCCCTAGAAAGTGGCACTAAATGCTTTTGATTTAAACTCCACCCAGAGTTCTGTCCTTGAGAAATCAGTCTGTTCTGGTGCTGCCTTGATTATAAAAAGATACATCTATCCTTAGCTTTGCCTTGAATGCCATGTCTTCCTCATTGCTTGTGTCAATTGCGTCCAGGTGTGGAATCCACTCTCAGATCGCATCAATCTGAACACAATCAATGATTGGCACTTGACTGACATCAGAACAACAGACATGCACTCACAAACCTGCCATACTGGAGACTGACCAGTCCACCTTTTGGGAAATGCTCAAGCAGATTCTGGACAAGTTGTGGTAGTGGCGCCTCGGCAGTACGGAGGAATTCTTCAAGAAATTGCTCAACGAGCATCGCACCCAGCTAATGGCTACCCACCTCTCCGTCAATGTCTTTTCGTTCTTCGTTCTCGTTTGGGTCGTGCATCCTAGTGGCAGGTGGCCCCATGAGTTAAGTGCGCGTTGAGAAGCAGACTGGGCGTTTTCAGCTGATGAGGGCTCCAACAGAGTAGATATCATGTCCTGGAGTGCATGAGACATATTAATGAGGACACAGAAGGGATGAGACAAGCGTAGTATGCAAGTAGAACCATTGTATATACCCTCTCTGATTGGAATATAGGCAGTATTCCTGAAGAAGTGTGACGTTCAGACCAGGATCCCAAACCGCGAGAGGGGATCATTGACAAATGGCTATCTGCCTACCATAAAAAGTCCCGCTGGCCACTCATAGGATAGACGCCAGAGAGCGCTTGAAGTGGAATCAGAGTAGCCCTTTTGAGATGTCGGATATAATAAGGCAGTCGGCTTACTACACTGTGGTGTTCAGAGTCCCTGGCTCGAGTGCCAGAGTGGAGTACGGTAGACTTAGGGTTCTACACAGGTCAGGTAATACCGTGTCGCAACCTCACCATGACAGTTGTCGAGTACGTCGTCACCCACGTGCACTCCTTCCGTGGAGTCCCGCACCATACAGGGCAAGGATGATGGATGCTCAAGATTTGTACCGTGCCTCGTTTAGTGAACCGTTTCTCGCAGTGACAGAGTGCACAGCCGGGGCACAAGCCGACTCGGCAGCGCAAGATCCGTGCGCGCTAGGCAGAGTCCATGAAGACATCCTTGCCTGGCCCACTCCAGTAACCAGGCAAGCACATTCCCATGGACAAGGAACAGCGAGTATATCACGGAAGTGCTGATGAGAAGAGGAAAACCAGCCGTTTGTCTTTACGGAACAATTTGCAAAGCGGCGCGACAGACGTGCAACAGTGGTAAGTGAGACAAACCCAAACGTAGAACGAAAACAAACTCTAGAGACTCGTCGAGCAGAAGGCGGTTGAAATTAGTTGTGATTGCATTTCTTGCTGATGGCGAACACATCGTGGACCGTGGCAAGCACATCAAAATTCGATGCTGTTGTACCGCCGCTGATCGTACTGTCGTCCTCAGTGTGGTGAGGCGCTTTCCCCCGGCGTCATCGTCATTACAGTTGTAGGCGCGCCATTGCGATGCCCCTGCCTCTGCCCCTGCCGTCGTCGTTGCAGTGATGATCGCGGTGGTGTAGGGGACGGGACGAACGATGGCAACAAGATTTTAGACTCGAGATGACGAAAGTAGTCAACGTCCACCATGGATTGAGTCGCCACGACGGCAAGGTGGGGACCGACACAACAGCACACCACCACCACCGACAACGATAGCAATGAAAGTAATAGTACATTAGTTCCAGAAATTTTCTGTGCTTTTTATTTGATAATGCAATAATTCTTGACCCACATCTGAGCCAGCCTTGGAACCATCGGGCTTTCAGGTCCTCGTGGATGGAAGATATTTATCATGATGCTGGGAGAGGCCTTAAGACCACCCTTCATATCTTTAATGTAACAGTCCACGTCCTAGTCTAATCACCAAATTTCTAATGCCATCTGTGGGAAAAACAGGTCTAGATCGGGTAGCGCGATAATCTCAGTCGTGCGTGTGCGTGATGCAACGGACTATAATATTCACCTAGATACGATAATCCATATACGAGTAAGAATAGAGATAAATGATAAGAAATTAGTGGCTCACCTCAGTCGTGCGCGTGATGCAACGGACTGAGATGTTCGAGTACGAACCTTACAACCTATATATATACTACACTGGTGCAAAAAGATGCGGGTGCCCGAATACCCGGAAAACAGTGCTATATGAACAAAAGAAATACATACATGATAATCCTACGAAGGTCGTCCATACGGTATGACGTCGATGCGCAATGGTGGCGCTTTCAACTCCGGTCCGAAGCTGGTCGTGGCTGCGCGCGCGCTTGGATTTCCAACACCATTGGATACCTAACGTATGCCACAAGTTTCTAACGTGATCTGATGAATCTTCAGCGGGACTCAACAAATCTTGACGCGAGAGACAAAGCCCTAACGCGACCTGATAGATTCCTAACGCTGATTCATAAATTTGTGATGCTTAGGACATCAAAATTCGATACTGGCGTGTGAAGAATGGCACATACTGTCCACATCATCGCCCAAACTTATGTATGTAAGTGGATCGTCTCTAGTAGCAATAGCTAGCAAACAACCAAGTGATCGTGTGGGATATGTACAAGCTATATTTAGCGATGACAGATGATGGGAGAACGGCCCGGGTTAATTTCCGTCACAAGTCCCCTCGCGTCTGATCCTGAACCGCGTCAAGGAGAAGGGCGGCAGTCAACTACCCCCAATGCAATCTGACGCTTGAAAACGGTGCGCGGGAGTGGGGTTTGCACTGACGCATCGCCAGACATTTTCCCCCAATTCGTGGTATAACGTCAACCTTCTATCGAAGAGGTATACGTGGTGACAAAACAAGCAGTCATGCGGTACATACAACGGATGATCAGAGCGACTCATATACACTCGTTCAGAGGAGAGAGTAAGAAAAAAAAATAGGTACGCTATGACATCTCTTCATGTCCGTGTCCGAAACATATTCTTTACTTTTGCTGAGATGCACGTCAGCCCATGAGGCGAAAGCACAAGCACAACAGCCACCCAAAACACGCACAATTGTTTCTTCCAAGGGTTACCAGCTGCCTTCGGATCCTCGTCGTCCTGAACGGCCCGCTTCTTCGGATCCTGCTTATCCAACACCTGTCAACCCTACCGCTCGAGACAGTCCACAATCGAACTCACCTTTTTCGCCAGCTTGTTCTCCACATTCTTATCGTTAAACAACTGCTTGTTCTCCCCTCCTGGATCGGCAGACCGGTTGAATTTGCCCTTGCACCTCTTCTTGGGTTCCAAGGACGTCACCGCACCCTCTTCCCCGCTTTCGGCATCAGCCTTTGTCGTCTTGATTGAGCGAGTGCTTTGACTTGCGTTTTCGCTCCTCGTCACCCCCGATCGCGACCCCCCTCTTCACCCCAGCGCTTGTTCCCGCGTGATCCGGCGTTCCTCGGCCAATTTCTCAGCTTGTAGCATACGCAGTTCCTCTATCTTAGCCCTCTCTCGCTCTACCATGCGCCAGGGACGACAATAGATGAAGAAAAACGGGCATGAGAAACCTCGAGCGCTTCTTGCCGTTGCCTCTCCTCTCGTCGTTTCCGTCTGCTGAATCATCGCGATGTTGTACATGACCGCCTTGTTGCTCGGCTGAAGGTGAAAGGCCTGAGTAGAGGGAAGGGGAGAATAAATTTGCGCCTGTCTCGGTTGTGTGATTCGATCCGCAGCTTTCTGAGATTGCAGCGAGCCTTCGTTGCTGTACGACTCTCGGCTTCCCAGCTGAGTTTCAATGCTGATGTTAGTGCATTCCCCTAACATAGTCCACGGTGACCTTAGCGACGTACGTCTGCCCATCTGTTTGAGTTCATTTCATTGAAGAACTTACCAAGGATGGAGCACGTCTCGCTAATTTCAGAATTTCAACAACACTGGTCGAACACAGGTTTCGGACACGGAATTTTACTAGAACCTCTCATAATGCGTAGTATTTTGGGACTGCCCAAGTTGTATGACATGGACCACATAAGCCAC
>JBBPKO010000368.1:0-11866 GCA_038089295.1 Xerocomus amazonicus
AGCCGCTCATTCAGCGCTCTGACGACAACGTCGACACGCTTACAAAACGTCTTTCGACTTTCCACAAACAGACTGGACCCGTTGTTGACTACTACCGCCAAAAAGGTGTCTGGGTCCCCATTGACGCTGCCCAGAGCCCCAACATCGTCTGGGAAAACCTGTCCAAGGCCTTCAAGAGGCCCAGCTCATAGATTGCATTCGCTCTTGGCCCATTCAACTGTGCATGCACCCTCCACCGTAGATCTTTCATGTATATCTCCGTAGACAGAAGTGTCATCGACATGCCATAGCTTGGCTTGCCAGACACCTTGGACGTCTTGCAGAAACGATGGCATGCATATAATCACAAACCGGTGTCTAATACAGGTATGTGGAGACACTAAGGCATAGTACCATTAGGGCAATGCGGAGTCTTGGTATCAATGGTACCCGTCCTCATTCAGATTTTTTCAACTTCTTCCTCTCACCTTTGACGTCACCTGCGAGCCACAGGGCAGAGAAGACGAAAAATCCCAAGCTGGTACTGACAGCACCCGCGTAGTACGGCCATGCAGCACTTAAGAAACGCGGATACTGGTCATGCCTGGGCGGCACAACAGGTACGGTTGTCGATGTGTGTAAGAACGTGTGACTACGCCAAGTGAGAGTCAGACCGACCTCAAGTCAAGTATATGGATGCTTACCCTTGTCTCCGCCAACCAATCACAAATTTGAAGACGCCATGTCTGTCTGGTGCACGAAACTGGACCTGGTACTTGCCTGGCACACTGGGGACCGGAAGTAAAGCAGTACGTATGTGCGGGTCGAGCATGGTGAACTCGAGTTGTAAATCCGTAATACCGGCGTATGGCTGCCAGCTCGACGTCTGAGGATCGTATGCCGAAATATACGCTGTGTAGACCTACAATGCAGCGAGAAGTATGAGCGGCTCGTCCACGCAGAAGACATCACCTCCGTACGATTTGGTCATTGATGGTGTACATCTCAGGTGGTTCTGTCTCATTGACGCGATGGTGCTCTGTGTGGTCGATGCGGAGCACCTTGGTCTCTTGGAACACCCACGCGGCAATGTCCTTTGCAAGCTGTGCGTTTCCAGAAGGCAGTCCGTCCGGGAGCGGCTTCCGCGCATATTCGTCGCTGAAGAGGTCGATGCTGCCGGCAAAGACGACACGCGAGTTCTTAGTCGTCTGGAATCCAGTAACGAGGCCGAGGTGGCTGCCAGCCCAAAGACCTTCGCCATTCTTCTCTGTAGCATCGACAATAGTGGCAGCACCAGAATCGTCAGTGGAGTCGGCCGCAAAGCTCGTCGTAGGGGCATGGAGGATGGGGACGAGGTAAGGGCTGTTACCAACGGCGTGTGGAACACCAGAGAACCAGACGGGGGCGATGCCTGGACTGAGGACAGGCGATTGGGGGGCCTGAACAGGGATTACGCTTGCAGGTTCTTCGCGTTTGGGATGGTGGGAGACGAGAGGCATGCCTGGTGGTGGCGGTATCAGGGAGAACTCGGTAGCGAGGGAGGAAAGAGATGTTTGCTTCAGAGAGAGCGTAATGAGGATGTTGGTGTTTTCTGAGAGGAGGCCAACCAAGGATTGTGGTGTGATGTCCGGGGCATACGCTGTGGGATGGATGAGTCTGGGGGTGGACCGAGATAGAGAAGACGTACATTTGGTTTCCGGGGTGAAGAGAATGACGTGGGCGTAGTTGGGCACGTCATACGTAGTGATGGCGGGACTCGTGTCCTTTGGTGCGCGGAAAGTCAGGTCATACCCACGTTCTGCAAGCGAGTGAGAATGTAAAAGTGAAGCACGGTACTTGGACCTACTTTCGAGCCCATTGAAGAAGATGGAGTAGTTTGACCGGTCGAGTGAGGGGTCGAGTAGGACGAGGACCTTGTCGCCCGAGCTAGACTTTGCAAGAACGGTGATGAGGAAGACAAGACAAGAGACCAACGCTGATGTGAAGAAACGCATTCCAGTCGACGTCGTAAGATCGCGTTCGTTGGGTTTGTTTTCGGATGGATATGTTTTTGTTCTCACGAGTCACGTGATTTGAGAGGGATAGCAAGGTTAGGTGGATCTTAATTCAGACTTGTACTTTGGACCGTGTGATGGATGACTTCAAGAAGGAGTCATCAGCGCAGAGTCACTCTTCTTCAGTCACCACCGTCTTAGGCGTAAAAGGTGCCCTTCGCTTTCGACGCCATGGTGCCAGTCAGAAGGCCCACGTCGTTCTCAGGCGCGTAGAGATCTCAGAAGACTCTCCTTACTCCCCTGGAAGAGGCCCTGTCGCCTACTTCAGTCTCTTTGCCCAGAAGAGAATTGAGGTCAAACCCGGCAAAGAAATCCTTCTCTCCGTCGCATCCGAAGACGGTACATTCACAGACCAGGCCGTCATCTTCGAAGGTGACCTCGCCGTCGTCGCTGATTCAAATTCAGACGAAGAGGAAGAGGTCGAAAAACAGATCGCTGATAACGATCCCCTCTCAGACCCCCCCATTCCCAATGTCATCCCTCCAAAGATGCGCAGAACCTGGACAAAGCAACACGAACAGGTGAGCTCTGTCCAAGGTGAGCATTCCCTTTCTTCTTCACACACGCCTTCCATGCGAGCATCTCGGTATGTCGCTCTTAGATCCCTTTTCCCCACCACCACCTACACACGTCTCCGTCGGCATACAAGTCCAGCCGACATGGTCTGTGAGTGCTGTTCAGGTGGCGCCCCCTCCCTCCATCTCTTTGGAGGAGACATTCAGAGTGCCATCCACACCAGTGAATGATTCCGTCCAATTGACTCAGACAGACTCGTTACCAAAGCTCGCCCCCTCGCCTGATCATCTGGTAAGTACACTGCATACGGCCGCACAACCCTCTCTCAGCCGTTGTAGATACCGGATAATGAGCGGTCCCGCAGTCTCTCCCCGATGAGCATAGGCTCGCCACCGAGCACTCCACCCCGGTCGCCCATCCAACCCACCAGTCCACCTCCCATCGATTTGCCACCCATGCCTACAATACCACCTGTCATTTCTCCAGGAAAACCCTCGTCTGTGACATCTATCGTGCAGAAAACGTCATGGACCTACATTGAGGATGCAGCCAGCAGGTCATCTCGCCTTAGCCCTGTATCTTCCGAAACCGTCGACATGGATATCCAATCCTCGCCCTCGTCGGTGTCCTCAGCTTCATCTGACGATATCCCCGGGTTTATCACGGGAGCTGCCTCTCGCCGTACCCGCGCTCCTTCTCCTCTTTTACTTCCTGTGGTTCCCATCAAATCCAGCGCTCCCGCCCAAACACCGGCAACACCGTCAGCTCAGACAATAGTGGCTTCCCCTGCATCAACCGTCGCCACGACCGTACCTTGTATGATCGACTCCATGACTGATAAGCACGAACCGCCCCCTGTTATAACCACGGCGGCAAAGCGTGCTCCTATCAAGAATCCATTTATTTCTGGTGGATTCATTACGGAGTTCGTGGGAGAGAAAGATTTGCTAACGGTGAAGAAGGATTCCATGGATTGTTTGTCCATCTCTGATAGGGTGGTAAGTTGCGTGAATAGCTTCCCTGAATTATTGATAACAATACGAAATAGCATAGTCCAGCCGAACAGTTACCGGTCAAGACAGAACCGACCGTACTGGACCACCTTCCTCCACCCATGGAGTCCCCAGTCCTGCAGCCACGGAAGTTGTTGATCCCAGAAAACAGGTCACAGCAATCGCTGGTTCATTCGTTATCCATTCCATCCCAACCATCTCAACAACCCGCTTTCATCCCAGTGCCGTCCAGATCATCCGATCCGTACATGGGATATCCAGAAACCCCTACTATCGTGAAACCTGGCTATCAACCTATAACTTCTGCCAATGACCCGCGATTGATGTACATTTCGACTTGTTCAATATCCAACCCTCTCAATATTCGTCCATCGAGACATCCTCCGCCTCCGCCTCCCAAGCCTGGTCCTCGGGCGTCGTCGCCGACACCAGGAACCAAAAAAAAGGTGGTAGTTGGATCTGGCTGGCCAAACATCAAACAGACTAACGGTCACAGCGTCGCTTTAAGCGCGCCAAGTGCTTCACCTCCTATTTCCAAATCTGCTCTTCCACTTGTACCACCACTCACGCCAGAAAGTGACCGGTCGTCAACAACTCCACCCGGTCTCTCTGGTCTTGCACCATGTTCATCACCATCTCCACCTGGGTTCTTGCATAGCTCTTCGGGCCCTAAGTTAACTGCTCCCGTGGGCCAGGGTAGGGTTGGACTGTTCTCCCAGGCCTTGTCTTTGACACCGCAAATAAAACGTGGTGAGTCTCTGGTGGTTACACTAGGCTTGGATTTTACAAGACCTTGCAGAAATCAACGATTGGACGACTCCGTCCTTGTCACAGTCGCCTGTCAGTATATCGGCGAAAAATATCCTAATACAAGCGCCTCGACCAATCCCTCCCCCTTCGGTGGTTTCCACTGTCCTTCAATATACGCCCCAGTCGCTTGGATCGATAGGATCAAGCAACTCGACACCTTCGCACGATTCCAAAGGCAAGAAGCGAGCGCTGACATCCGACCCCGATACAGACGTTGAGAACGATCGCCCTCGCAAACGCGCGATCGCATGGCCTTGTCATGACCCGGTCCACTCGGTGCAAGTCAAGAGCGATGACGACCCAGGGATCAACTATCTTTCATTCAGCTCGGATGGAGAACGACTTGCTGCGATATGTAATGACTGCACGATTCGAATATGGAACATTGCGAGCAGGGTGGAAACGGCTCGACTTGCACAAAATGGGCCTATTGTGGCCGTTGCTTGGATGTTGGATGATATGGGCGTTGTTTCTTTGGCGCAGGATGGCGTTGTAAGCAAGTGGACGCGCACGGTACGTTCTTTGTCTGTCCCCAAGGTCATTCAAGCTCCTGATGGATCCATGGCCGGAAAAGAATCAGAATTACTGGCAGTGGGCAAAATTGTTAGACGCTGGCAAGGAAGATTCAATTTGTTTTGCATACAAACGCGACAGGATTGCGGTAGCATTTCCGCGGATAGGCGTGAAGGTCTGGATATGGATTAAAGGTCAGTGATATGTACGTGGACCCATGACATTATCGCCGAACATGGAGACAGGCACTTGGCAGCCCCAGCGGTCGATCTTGCGGCGAAACGTGACTTCTATACAGTTTGTAGAAGATGGAGAGGCATTGATTGGCGGTACTAGTGATGGCGTCTTGTATGTAACCCTTTTACGCTTTTCTCTGTCTGATCTAATTATGTGTTGTGACAAGGTGGTACTGTCAAGTGCCAAACGGGACGCTGCGCGCGTATGCCTTCCTCAAGGCCAAAGTGTGCGTCGATTGCTGCTTGTCAACTTAGATGGTGTCAGCCGACAGCGGATTGCAGGTACCACTTGGATGTCAATGGGCCAGGGACGCATGCATTGGTCTCCCAGGTCGGAGGACGGTCTCATTTGGTAGGAATCCAACAAACGGACCACAAGGGCAAGATTGAGCAAGTCTATTCCATGAGTGGAGACGCTTCGGGCGAACAACGGCCTAATTTTGGCGCCGTGTTCGCTAGTAGCTACAAAACGGTCTTGTTTGGGTCAATGGAGAGTAACCTGCTGGTGTGGGACAAAGCCAAGGGTGAGGTGATTTGCGGGCTGGATCACGGGGAATGTGGGTGAACTTTGCCTTGTGCAACCACATGAGCCAAAGCTGACGATCTCTTAGCCGAGCAAGTGCAGGCTATTGCTGTGAGTCTCAAGACTGTTGGATGTCTGCAAGGCTGATCACCTATTCTCGCAGTCCTTTGACCGTGGCTCGCAATCGTGCATTGTGACGGGCACGAAGCGAGGTATTCTTTCTTGGTGGAGGCCCCCAATAACGGAGTCATGATTTATATATATGCCAACATTCTACGATTCTGGATTCCGGACCAAAACGCGCGCCGTCGCTCAAGTATTTTCGAGCTACGACAGGATCTTGCATACTGCTAAAGCACCCTAATGTGGACCTTTGAGGCGACGGAGAGGGATACACTGTATCAGTACCGCACAGTTCTCTCTTTATCTCTCTATCTCTCTTCCTTTGTCGTTACACATGCACACTATAATATCTGTATGGATAGTAGGAGGCTGTTGTGCGCCATAGATACATGCAGAGCAGATATTTGTTTCGGGGTTGTCTTCGGGGAGTGTTTGTATGTGTTTGGTTTGCTTAGGGCCGGTTCATGTCGCGAAGGCGATGAGAGCTCCAGGTCGACCTCGCGATTTCGTGTTGAGGTCAAGTCAATCACCTCCGCTCGTCGTCGCCAACGTCGACCCCGCAACTTTTTCGTCCCTCGTAAGCCACTTTCTTTTGCATATTTCGAGTCGTTACCAGCTCCGAGAGCCTGCTTAATGCTTACCGGTTTTCATCCGAACGCCAGAATACAACTGTGCTCGCCGCGATTGCGTGAGTTGCACTTCCTCAAGCTTGCTTCGTTCTCGTACCGGTGAGTACATTAAGCTATTCTCGCGCGCTATCACCTAGGGGAACGTTCTGCTGGCGTGAGGCACTCCCTCTGCAGCATGGTTGTCATGCTGTAGTCGTGCGGTCAGGCGAACAACCCAAAATGGGTCTCGTGCGTGTAACTTTCCGCGTGGTTCTAACCTGTCAACCCAGTTGAGTTTCATCACGCCTTGTGCTAGAACTATCTCGAGGACATGCAGACTATCAAGTGTGTTGTAGTAGGAGACGGTGCTGTTGGAAAGGTTCGTGACTGGTCTCTTGTCTTCTTTGGTTCCGTGACACGCGAGTGAACCTGATGGTTTTACAGACTTGTCTTTTGATATCATACACGACCAACAAATTTCCGAGCGAGTATGTTCCGACTGTACGTCTCCCTTTTTGTTGCTGCTCCACTCCGGGTAGACGCAAGCTTGTATGCCTAGGTCTTTGATAACTACGCCGTGACCGTAATGATTGGTGAAGATCCGTATACGCTCGGGTTGTTTGACACTGCCGGTTTGTCGCCTCTTTCGCTTCCGCGTCCGCTGTCACACAAACGTGTTTGTTTCACAGGTCAAGAGGACTACGACCGTCTCCGTCCATTATCATACCCCCAAACGGACGTTTTTCTCGTTTGCTTTAGTGTGACTTCCCCTGCATCGTTTGAAAACGTCAAGGAAAAGTGGTTCCCGGAGGTACATCATCACTGTCCGGGTGTACCGTGCCTCATCGTGGGCACGCAAATCGACTTGCGGGACGATGGTCAAGTCATTGAGAAACTTGCCAGGCAGAAGCAGCGACCCGTGACGAGTGAGCTAGGTGAACGGCTCGCAAGAGAACTGGGGGCAGTGAAATACGTGGAGTGCTCCGCGCTGACCCAGAAGGGCTTGAAGAATGTGTTTGACGAGGTACGTTTGTGTTTTGTGGGAGTGCGGGCCGGGGCGATATTGACACCGCGGTGCGACAACAGGCCATCGTCGCTGCCCTTGAGCCTCCCGTGGTCAAGAAAAGACAGAGATGTGTCATCGTTTAATGTAACTTTGTTCCACGGGAATGTCTCAATCGATATCTTCCATCTCTTAACGACCGTTTTTACGCTTCTTTTTTGCCCCATATATCCTTGACGTTTTTCTTTAGCTCATTGTGTCGTCTCTTTCTGTCCCGCGTAACACCTCGAGCCCATGATTTCTTTTTACCCGTCCTCATTGTTCCTTTGACATGATCGATGGCTTCTACACTGAGTAAATTCCGCCGCAGGGCTTTAGTCGACCCGTCTAGACCGAAACTGCAACCTAATCGTTTCTCGTTCTTTCTTTTTATTTCCTACTTGTTGCCTCTTTTTTATCCCGCGTTTTTCGGTGATGATCATGACGGGAAAGGTAAATGAATGGTTTTGGGGCAAGAGGAGGTACAAGGATGGTTTAAATCATATACCGCTTTGCTCACAATAGGAATCATGTTCTCTAGCGGATATGAGATATTATGACGGGTGTCGGGTGTGCGGCAAAAAAAGAATAAGGATGAGCGGATCGAATGAGGCTGTTACAGCGACATCTCCGGAGGCTAGAAATAAACTGTATGAGGGACGACGTCGAGGAGAAGAGAAGCAAAAAAAAAAAAAAGAACGAGACGTACCACACCGCGGGTTTCGAACGCGAGCCAGTCGCCCGTCCCGGTAGGAAGAAGACCCATCGAGCGGCATTTCCACAGTCCGACGGCGAGGGTAAGCAAGTTGCACAAGACGTACGTCAGCTTTTGGGGCAAGAGCGCGCTGGTGCTCGACCCCGACGAGGACGCACTAGCGGGTGCGAAGGGCGAAAACGCAGCGTGCATACCGACCACGTTCTTGACTGGCGTGAGGAGCAGCATGAGCACGATGCCCATGCTGAAGATCTGGACGCCACCGCCGGACATGTAGAGCATGAACGCCTGCATCGGGAGGGATTTAGCGGGGGATATGGCGAGATCCCACGCGCGTTTTTCTTTGAGGGCGGCGTAGGACGCGGCTGCTGCTGCTGCGGCTGCCTTTGCGGGCGTCTTGGTCTAGCGGAGGGGGAGGGGGGGGGTTTGAGAATGGGTGAGTGACGAGTGAACGGGTGGGAAACGTACGTGGGTCGTGTGGAGGGTTGCAAAATCGGGTGGTGGTGGGAGGTTTTTCCATCTGTCGGTAGCCTTGTCTGTCAGCTGGGGTGTTTTTCGATCGTGGATTCGGGAACGGACTTGGGATGTTCGAGCGATGCGTAGTTGAGCGAGAACGACATGGTCAAAGAGCAGACGTTTTTTACCACAACAAGGCATGACTGATGTATCTTTTTCTTTTTTTCTTTTCTTTTTTCTTTGCTCACGAACCTACAAAACGTTCGAGCGCAGTACACGTCAAGCAACTACGTCGACTTGTATCCAATAACTCATTTACCAAGGGCATGTCGTCGGATTCCAGCTCTGCGGGCGGGCGATACACATAAACCTTGCGACACACACACACACTTGTCAATTTGGCATCGCCTTTTCGACTTGTCAAACATGTCGCAGCAGGTGACACGGCCGACGGCCCTCCGTTCTTCTTCCCCTTGTTTCAGGTCACCTTACGAAGCCTACTGATGTGCGATACGAACGCAGATATCGGACGGTGCACAGGTCGACTGAGGTGGACGACATGGCTCGTGATTCCCTTGTGAGCGTCGCTGGCGTGGTCGTTCGAAATGTCAAGACATCGATTGGCAAACCCCGTCCCGCCATATGGCAAGAAGACGAAGAAGTCTGACTCTGCTTGCGACGGTACGTGTTGGGAGGGTACGTGGTGTGACACCTTCGGTATATGTTCAGTAGTGCACACAGGACAATGACGGTCCGGACTGTTGTCAGCCAGCAATGATGGTGCGTGTGTGGGTGCAAACCGTTTTCGATCGGCTTCTAGGACTCGGTATCTCATCATTCTCTCACTCGGACGCTTTTCTTTTCGTAGCTTGAGGCTCACAAAATCCGAAAAAGGACACCAGCTTTTCTAGCAAAACACACGTATTGTCCACTTTGCCATCCTTCCAGAGTCTGATGACGCGAAGCTAGTCGGAGCAGACGGTCCATGGCGACAACTCACCATCCCAAGCCTATCTTTGGAGAAGGCCACATCTCGTCAAGACTGGCGTGGTTGCTCTCATTTATTTCGGGGCCGAACCGAAGATGCAATCGTGGCCCTTCCCGTAGGGTGCATAAGCACTCGTCACATCTTGCTTGTACTGGGCGTGTTCCAGATGGCATTTCTGGTGTTCTCTAGGTGGACACACAGTTTGGTTACTCATCGGTCGCGCGTTTGACAAAAAGTTGGCTTCCCCCCTGATGTCTACTTTTTGGTTTCCTGTCTGGTGAACAAGGAGCATTCAAACTTTAGTTGATGTGATCAAAAACATTTCTCATGATCGGTAACTCAAAAGAAACAGCTGAAAGAAGGTACATACATAGTGTGCCTAATACAATGAGAATGTCAAAAACAAGTGAAAGAAGAACAGATGATATAAGAGCATACCGGCTTGCGGACACAACTCATCGTCACAATCACCCGGGAACGCGTATCAATCGTCGATCTCTGCCCCATCGTCGTCGAGCGGCTTCCAGGTTGGATAGACATCCAGCCAACTAGACATCAGGTGGGTCTATGAAAACGATCTAGCACTTATGAGCAAGATCGAGCACTCACGTAAAATCCGAGGCACCCTTGTCTTTTAGCCATGGCGAGTACGGTCGTTTGCCAATAGACTTTAGCGAGTAGAGGGGTGTAAAACGATATTTGGCGTTCGGGTGAAAAGCGGTGCGTAGCAGGTCAGACTCCTTGTTCGTCTCCCATCCCGCCAGGCTTACTGAACCCATCCCCGTGGATTTGATTTGAAGGGTGACGGAGATGGAGTCTCCGGCTGTAGGGGACTAGATGAACGACGGAAAGGGAGATAGAGAGACCATGCGTACATTTAGCGGAGAGATACTTGAGATATGCAGGGCAAGCAAGCACACTTGTGACGAGGTACTTGCCTTCCAGTAATCTTTCGTCGAGGAGCTTTTCCAGAGCATCTTTGGGTATGCAAACCTCGCGGGGGGCAAAGAGGATGACGAGCGCGCCACGTCTGTAAGTTGGGAAATTCCAGGTCCCCTGGACGAGGAATGGCGAGATTTCACGGGGACGGTCTCTGAAAGGAAGCATGAGTCTGTGTCTGGATGGACTTTCGCTGGCGACAGGCCTACATGTCGTGTCGTTCAGCCCTGGATTGTTCTTTTCGGACGCCGTATGAGGTGACATAAAGGTCGCCGGAGGCCTCAAGAATTTCCGGTGGATACGCTCTGAGGTCGACGGTGAAGCCATTGTCTTTGAGATATTTCTGGAACTCGTCATCGTAGATATTGCCATCGACAGCGAGTTCGCCGATGTCGTTGAACGTCCCATAATCTCCAGCCTAAAGACAAAGGAAGAGGTGAAGACTGAAGGCGATCGGTGGGGGTGATGAGATAGTTACGACGACAGGAACTGGCGGGTCCCAGTCGGCCCACTTTCCACAGGCTTGACGAGTGAGATCGATGAACTTTCGAATGGGACGATTGAAAGACATGGACGTTTGTAATAAATGATAACTTGCCCCTTATGAACCTTGCATGGTCGTCGTACGAAGGATGAAAGTATCAAACAAAGATTTGGCATACAAAAGATACAAGATCATCGTATCGCTGATACGGACTGCATACAAGTCTTTTGCGTTTCGACTACGAGACGAAAGGTCAGGATTGTGCATTCACTTAGTGTCATACAATCTTGTGACGAGATTGCGGGCGATGGGTGATGCAGTATCTGCTCCGCCAAGATCAATGAAAACATTGGTCTGCAGATCTGCTCAGCGTACGGTCCCCCACCAAAGCAACGCAACAATTCCGTGCACACCCGTGTCTATCACAGGCTTTCTTTGCTACCGGTGAGTCAAAACTCGATAACATAGCCATCAACGGATTTATTGTTCGCGACCACACAGTTTGCTAGATCATACCAACGATGCGGTGATTCTCGGAGAGTTTGATGGTAACGCAAAATGCGAACATCATCATGAGAGGACTGGCTATAGAACCGTGACAAGGCTGTGACGAGTGACATTAGTCTTTGGTTTGGTTCTTCACTCATGTCCCGACCACAGGATGACAGAAATCAAGAAGCGACAGTCTACCTCGTCAGTGTCTCGCACTCAGAGTGTGCACCCAGAATTGTAAACATACTTTTTTTTTAAATCAGGGAAACCTCGACGAACGAGTCACCGATGCTATCATATGGGAGCTTATGTTGCAAGCGGGGCCAGTGGGTACGTCTAATCCAGTCTCCCCACTTAACATCCTGGTTCATTCTT